>JASPKZ010009812.1:545000-590000 GCA_030220185.1 Diploptera punctata | reverse complement strand
TTGGCATCTTTTAAAAGAAATCTAAATTTATATTTGCTCTAAAATCGACTTCATTATTATCCAGTGTAAGATATATATATATATATATATATATATATATATATATTAATTGGTGTTTCCCGTATAATGTATCATATTTATATTATTATTATTATTATTATTATCGTATCATCATTGTTATTACCCTATAAAATGTTGTTTGTACATGACATTTACATTGTTACATTTATTGTATCTTTAAGTGTTTATAATTAGTATAGTGTATATCTATATTTGTCGAATATTTATTTGTATTTGTACTGGTTGAGTGGAAGAGAGGGCCTTATGGCCTTAACTCTGCCAGAATAAATAAAGTATTATTATTATTATTATTATTATTATTATTATTATTATTGTCTAGCATATTTTCATGTATTTCAATGCGCTATGTATGTCTGTAGCTGCCTGTATTTGATGTTTGTATTTACAGGGTATGTCTTGTACAAAATATGCAGCTGTTATTAATAATTTCAGAAAATTAGGAAAAGATAATTTAAAATAAATGTATAGCGATAATGCAATTCCAAAGACCAACATTTGCCTTGGGGAATGTGGAAAACCACAAGATAAGAACGTGGTGAACGTGGGAAGACCTCCCAATTATGAGTCTTAAAAGCTATCAACTGAATCATCACTCAGATTTTCATTTTTTTACAGTATACAAATATTCGAGTATTACTCCTCTTAAATGAATGAATCTCCCTTTTTCTTTCTGTGTGGATACATTATGGGACTTCACAACGAGCACCTGTCGTAAATGCGCTGAAAACATTCTCATATAATTTTATTCATTCATATTCATATATTGTTAAACTTTTTAATTAAGCGACAATGAACATAAAAAATCATTGAAGTTAATAATGTTCTATTCATATCTACATGTAAATAACAGAGGAATAAAACATACAATTTAAAACTTTCCCGGAATTAGACTGTCTTCTGGGTCTAACAGCTAGTTCAAATTTTCAATATCAAATATTTCAACCTGCACCTCCGAGACCATCATAAAGTTTGCAGGTCAAAATTATTAGAAACTTAAAAAACAAAATGTTATTTTGGTATCTGCTAAGTAGCAATGTTAGCAAATTACACACTCAGGGGTATACTCAAACCCTCTTACTAATAATCCATATATAACTTTTATACAAGGTTTATACACACCTCAGTTGAAAATTCTTACTAATAAACACTGTATTAGCTGTTCAGTGTAGAAGAGGTGTACAACTTTACATGGGAATCGTTATACATGCCTCCACCCTTGTTCAAGGATTCTATAACTAGACAAAATGTCGGACATCAAGATCAACTGATTGTTTTCTTATGATATTGATGAAAGTTTCCTTAAATTTAACCCAAAAATGCAACACTTTAACGACTGTTTGATGGATGCACAGGGCATAAATAATATTAATAAAGCTCTGGGTAGGAAAATAAAGGCATCATAAAATGCCTTTCGTTACACTCATTCTCGATTAGGCCTAAAAATATTTTAAAATTGAACATTGAATCACAAAAGGATATGTTCTACAATAATTGCTGTAGACAAGATTTAACCTGAATGTAGCTTAAATGCTTCATAATATTATTTTAAGAAAACTTTCTTGCATCTTTAATACATAACATACACACCGATATAAAAAATGTATTTAAGTATAGAGGTACTATTATTGCAGCACGTTGATGTTAACTTGGTAGTCTTGTAGTTAGAGCTTCTGACTACGATGCGTGAGGTCGTAGGTTCGATTTCTGGTCAAACTATAGTGATTTTTTTTTTTCGCTTGAAATTATATTTTGTTGTCGGTAACATTTCCTACTATTTTGAACGTTTTCTAACGCATCTTAAAACACTGCATATAATTCATAAGTAATGGGGAAAGCTTTTATTAGTTTCCAAGAATTGGTCGAAATTCTTGACGTTAGATGGCAGCACATTATCTGTGAAACCAATTCTACGTTTTATTTGACATTGCGTGAAGTGAAATGTATATAAATTAAAACACACTTATTTTTTCCGTACCTCCTCAATTAGGGAATCTCTATTAATTCTTATCCATATTCATTTCTTACACAATAATCACTAGTTGATGTTGTTTTATTTCTGTTACAAACTGCGAGTAATATTGTTCTGACGTCATTATGATGACGAATATGTGACGTATTGTGTATAACTGCTGTTTTGTTATATAGCTCCGGCACAACGTTTATTAGTAAGGAAATTATACGTGATCTACATAAGGCTTATATATTGTATAATTAAACAACTGATGAAAGCCTGTATTAGAGATTTTTATTAGTAAGACTGATACACTACAATGTTTGTAAATCACGATTGATCCGTATTTTAAATACACATACACATTAGAACTTTGATAGCAGACGTAGTAATAGCGATATTCCTATTATTGTTATTATCTAATGTAACGTAATAAAATATAAAATTTACGCAGCCTAATCAACTTAAAATAATCTAACAACTGTTAATTCGTTTAAAATATATCGTAACTGATTGAATCTAAATAAATCTAAAGTTTAAATATTGACGAATTAATTTACTTGTGGATAATTATATTAAAGTCGTTATTCTTTAACCACTCCATAGTACAAGTACAGGCCTACATAATTTTTGTATATAGAGAGGACATGAAAAGAACCAGGTAAATCACTGTTTTATCGAAATGGAGCTTTAGGTGACATTATATTCTCCATAGAAAGGGCTGTCTTCTAGAAGTGTGAAACAGTAAAAGAAACAATGTCGTCATGGATACTTATTTATATTCAGAATCTGGCATACAGGTAAAGAACTTAGGCACGTTGCATAATAACTAAAATTAAAATATAAAATTATGGAATATTCACCAGAAAGGTCCGTCTCCTCAACTTAATTAATTATTTAACTGTAGGGCTTTCGGGACTTGTCCCATCATCGGCAGGATTCAAAACTGGTGTTTCACTGAAGATCTGGTAGAGGGGGTTACATGTATTGGGTTCGTTTTCGTTTATCAGATTGTCGTTGTTGTGAGCTGCTTTCATGATTTCCATCTCTTCGAGTACGTTTATCTTCGCTGGATTATTTTCTCTGTGCTTTACTGTTAGGGCGTTTTCAATATTAAACACGTTATCCATGAAGGACATCGCATGTTAAATATTTAAAACTCCCGAACAGTAAAGCACAGAGAAAATAATCCAGAGAAGATAAACGTACTCGAAGAGGTGAAAATCATGAAAGCAGCTCACAACAACGACAATCTGATAAACGAAAACGAACCCAATACATGTAACCCCCTCCACCAGATCTTCAGTGAAACACCAGTTTTGAATCCTGCCGATGATGGGACAAGTCCCGAAAGCGCTACAGTTAAATAATTAATTAAGTTGAGGAGACGGACCTTTCAGGTGTATATTCCATAATTTTATATTTTAATTTTGAATAATACCTCAACGAATCTTCATCATGAATCTTATAAAAGTTGCATAATAACTAAAAGTCCGTTTTCTAGGTTTCATGGAAAAGTGGCTTACCTGGGTTTTCCCTGTATCTTTCTTATTTTTATGTAATTTTACAGTTTTAACCACGATTCAACATTTATGCAGCAGCATGCACTCTAATCGTGAGAAGAAATAATATGCTTGAAACTAGACCATTGTCAAGCTACAACTTCATATTAACACAGGGCTAGAAAGCTCTTCGCCTAACAGCTGGCTGTTGGCCTCATATCCACTTGTGTCATTTATGAGGTTGACGATTTTTCGGCCAATAATAGGGGTGAATGATCAGCATGTCGGATGCCACAGCCGTTATACCTAGTATTCCCAACCTCCTAGTTGCGATTTATTGTATCGACCCAAATTCTTCACGATTCTGGGTGGGTACCGGCCTCTTTTTAAGAGTTCAGGTTAATTTTTCTTGCCCTAAATCTATAACACAGAATCCACGGCTTTATTTCCCTTCCGAAGGAACTCATTCAGAATTGTATATCCTAAAAAAATCCATCGATTCCGGTCGATTCGAACCCGCGAATCTCTGATTCTCCAGTCACTTCCTAAGTTAATGACCTCAGAGAAAGGGGTTGAAAATTTTGAATATTTCAGTTTTCACCTAGCTACTAGTCCTCGAAGAAATTGTAATTTAAAAAGTAGAGTAGCAAAAGTTTCCTTCTAGAAATAAGTCTTTGATTGCAAGATCGATGGATCTAACGTTATTTTTAAAAATCGGGATTGCAATTTGTTAAAACAAACCAGGCTTTTGCTAACTTTTTTGGTACGTACCGCCATCTCTCAATAATTAGATATTTCAATGCCCTGTGCTATCAATATTATAATTTATTTATCGAAAATCGATATTCCTGTCTCAATCTGAAATATTGTGCCTAATTATGGGAATTGACTGTAGCATTGCAAAGCATGACGGTTGATAGTCTACTGAATATTACATGTATTTGTGTCTCTAGAGACCAAAATTTAATAAACGTGATTGTTAAAAAATCTGCGCAAACGTTTGTAAATGAGACAATTAACCATGCATAGCATTTAATCTGAAATGGGGTCAAAAACAGCAACGAACGTAAATAACTGATTAAAATGTCACTAATTTAAAGACACCTTTGAGAGTAAAAAAAAAATAATATAATTTACTAACCCCCACAGAGACGAAGGTTGCGTAATGAAAGTCCCAGCTCTATTGTGATATGAGATAAAAAATTGAGTAGAAAATGTTATTTTCACGAGATATTCTAAAAATAAAGGAAATTACTTTTTATGTTAATATTACGTAAATTTATTTTGGCTTACCTAAAACTAATTAAGATTCCGTTACAACATAGGTCAAAAATTAATTATTTTTCCCCACGTCATTTAGTGAGATTTAGAAATCTCAACTCGGATGGCGGAGCTAATAATCAATTACAAAATATAAGAGGATAGTATTATTAATTCATGCAATGGTAGATAACTGTCAATAGGCCTACAACATAACACGTCCGGTGTTGTAGATAGAGCATACAACTTTATATGTTATACAGTAGATATATACATATATATGCGTGTGTGTGCGTGAGCGTGCGTGCGTGCGTGTGTGTGTGTGTGTGTGTGTGTGTGTGCGTGCGCGCGTTTGTGTGTGTGTGTGCGCGCGCGCGCGAAAAAAATTAACTCCTGAACAGAAATTTCAACCCGATATCTCCAACTTTTAACGTTATTGATATACCAAGTATTCCATTCAAGCATCGTAGCACAAAGTATTACAGTACATATATTTCTTCCTATCATGAGAACCAGCGGGATATCGGTCGCACTGACATTATTGCCTTGTATAACAAGTAAGCATTTAACTCATTAACCTCAAGAGACGAGGTAGACTCGCCGGCACTTAATTACCTTCAACTCAGATGACGAGATACACTCGTTTTACTATGCTGTTATATATTTTGCAATATTTCGTACATCCCTTGGTAGGGTAATCTTTTGTTAACATTTACGAACGGTAGAGGAATGTGTTTTGGTCTTCACCCTTATTGTGATCTCAAACACCGTTATATTTTGCTTGTTTTGAATGTCTGAAAATTAGACAATATAATTTGTGGTAACTTAAATGCGGTTTCTGGGAAAATGAATTGAGCATTTAAACCCGAAACGAATGGATTAAAGAGAATATTTACTTTATAGCAGGGATGCTTCTTTATATCATCGAAATTATATATATATATATATATATATATATATATATATATATATATATATATATATATATAAGGGAAGTTCGGGCAATGTGGACCCCTCTGTTTGAGTAGACCCTGTTATTTTTTTAATTGGTGAAAAGAAAATATTTTAATATCTTCCCCTCATCAACTATGACGGGTTCAAAGCTAGTTTTTGTTATTCTTTGTGCAAAAGGGTTTATTTGTGATATTTATGAAAATTACCACTTTAAAAGTTTTTCAAGCTAAGAATCAATTCTTAATTCCTGCTAATGAATATTAGGCTACAAATGTTGAAAAAACTCCTAAGTATATTATATTACGTAGATGCTGTTTTAATATACTAACGGGTTTGGTTTGATATTACGTGACATGGTGGCTGTACAAAATAATTAAACATAACAAAGGAATTCGGTTAAGTGGACACTCTGAGTCCACTTTGCACGAATGCGTATATTTTATCAATGAGGATGCTATCTGTAAAAACCATTTACTTAATTAATTTTAATTAATATCCTTGTAATTTTACTAAACCCAAAGACCGTCGCTTTCTCCAGTTGAATAACATGTGAATGTTATAATTAACAAAATGTTTCTAAACATTAAATAAAAATCAACGCTTTTTAATTATGAACAGTCATAAATATTTTCAGATTAATCTGTGCCTGTCTGTATAAATTAATAGGGTAAATAAACTTAAAAATAGACTAAAAACTAAGGTGGACTCTGTGGTCTACTTTATCTGAATATGGAAGTTAAAGTGGACCTTTCTTATACTGTAAAAAAGTTTATAAATTATGAACATGTTTCCATATTTGAATAAGATAATAATGCTATTTCATAGCTACAACACTAATGATACTCACTGAAATTAACCAAAAATTCAATTCTCTTAATTAAAAGACGAAAAACGACAAATTTAAAATAGGGGTCAAAAATTACCCCAACAGCTTATATATATATATATATATATATAAATATATATATATATATATATATATATATGTGTGTGTGTTTGTACGTGTGTGTGCGTGTCCTTGTAGGCCTATGTTTGCATGTACAGCTTTTGAAATAATTGATGGCGCACAGATAATTTTTAAAGTTTCAGAACGAAGCCACTGCGCATGATCAGAGATGAGCTATTTGGTTCACAAGTATACAACTATTTGAGAAACTAAATCCGTTCTATTTCATTGTGTGTCGTGCAATGGAAAACAATTTCGTGTAAATAAATAGTGGGCAAATACTGAAAATAAAACAAAGCAAAACAAATGAAAGAAAATTAATTGAAATAAGGAGGAGAGAGAAAAAAAGGCTGGATCAAACACGCGACCTCATGAACGGGAAACAGGAGCTCCCTCCATTAGACCACAACCATCTCTCCTACAAATTGTCTGTATGAAGCGATGCAGTTATTCAGGACCTACTTATATAATGAAATTAGATATTAACTTAATTTAAATTAATCAGACGCATTTTGTATTAGTAATGGAAATAAATAATTTTATTATGCCATGTATTTTGTAAACAAAGTAATGAGACGTTTATATCGTTATTCATTTTCCATATATAATCTGTTTTCTTTAATTTATATATTTCCATATAATCCATTCCATAGCAATTCTGCCCAAGGGCAGGTCTTTTACTGCAATCATAGTATTTTCATGCTATGCTTTGCAGCTTTACTAGTGAACTGTAGGTGTGGTAGCTTCCCGTTTGTTCCTACACCGGTGAACAATGATGATGATGATAATGATAAGGATGATGATAATGGCCGGATGATTTTCGGGGACTGTTGGGCCCTAAGCTTCCTGATTTATCTTACAGGTGAGGAAAAACCCCGACAATAATCTCACCCAGGAGCCTGTCCCGATCAGGAATAAGACTTATTCTAACAAAAGAATTAATGCAATTGAGAATGATATACTTCTTCTTCTTCCTTCCAAGTATTAGGCCAAGTCCTGTTACGATCCTATAGAAAATTTTCCCTCCAGCGTTTCATAGGACGGCCCAGTGATCTTCGTCCTCTTGGTATATAATTATAAACAGCTTTGGGGATCCGATTTGAACTCATTCTTTCAAGATGGTGTTTCCAATTTAGTTGGTACTGTTTAATATATTCCAAAATTGGCGTAGTCTTCAATTCTTTTACCCTTGGATATTATCTCTCTATCTGGGATGAAAAGGATATCCCTGAAAAAGTTACTAGTTATAATAAAAGTTTAGGAATTATTAATCAAGTTATGAAACCATCCCTTGTACAAAAAAACACCAGATTACGTTTATATAACACTTTGGCTAGACCAGTGCTGACCTATGGTAGTGAAGCATGGACACTAAAAAAACAACATGAAAGCAGAATAACGGCTTGTGAAATGAGAATGATATACATAAAATAATATAAACCATATAATGTGATGGATTATAACCAATAATACAAAAGAAAGTAATTAGTAATATATTGATTTATAATAATATAAGCAAAAATAGATGCTTTATATTTATTATTTTATCATCATCATCATCATCATAGTACATTCACGAATTTAGGTCATTTGTTGACCTGTTTCGGCCTCAAGAGAAACACCATCAAGAAGTCTTTGAGTGGACGTCCTGGTCTTCTTCTTCCTGCAGGTTGATATCTTAACATTTGTTTGGGTATCCTGTGATCTTCCATTCGATGAATATGTTGCATTCATTTTAAAATAAATAAATAAATAAATAAATACCGGTAATAATAATAATAATAATAACAGAAAATAGAACTGAAATGATTAAACTATCTCGATTTGTTTATAATGATTCTGGTGTGAAAATAACTAAACATTATTTCAATAATTCAATTGCACATTTCAATCTGGTTCATGGATAACGATGTACAGACAGGCCTACATGTTTTACTAGTCAAACTAGTATATTTTACGTGGAAATAGAAAACTCTAAAATAGTGTGTATGAACTTCATTTTAATGAAGTGTTCATTTACTTACTTGTTTTTAAAGCTGATCATACATCACAGTTCGGCTGTCTTTTTTCATTTTTTTATTCCTCATAAAAATGGTTATAACGAACGCCTCACTGGTCCTTGTCAATAATTAGCCATATTTTTAATTGGCTATCATGAAAACGAAAATTACACGAGAAAGAAGTAACTTTTAATATATAAAATTCATCAACAGAACAATAAAAACTTCCCTAATGATGTCTCCATTGTCAATGTTCAAAATTTTGAATAATTGGCAGGGAAAGAGAGAAAAAAATGGGCAAATGTATTATCTAAACTAATTGGAAAACTCGTGCGCACTGTGAATCTCTCTTGTTTATTTTTTCTAAGGTGATGCGCGAATGTTTCCAACAATTTGATGATTCGTTAGCAAGCTGTTACATTGTTTCAAATCATACGTTCATACCACAGAATGGTGAAAAAAATCAAATGATAAAAATTAAATTAAAGAAACTCTGGCATGATTAAAATAATGTACATTTGAATGGATACAATGAATAAAATGAATAAAGCTAATTAACAATATAGCAAAAGTTCCTTATTCACGGGTGATACGTTCCGCAAATATGCCCGAATACAGAAACCGCGAATATGGAATGGTAATTTGTATGAATATATAGGGGATGCGTTCCAAGAGTCCAAAATAAAATAAAAATTATCAAAATAAAATTAATTAATGAGAGATTTTGAACAATTTCTATTAATTATATTTGTCAGGCTTAGCTAAGGGTTTAAAAAAACTTATTAATTTTTTCCTGTTTTGCAGCTTTTAAAAGGTCTTTCAATTCAGATTTATATTCAGCTGTTAATTCAGCGATAGAATTTCTTATTTTCTCTTCGGATTTCTTGATGAATCGTGCAGTTGATTCATTAATATTGAAACAAAACGACTCGCCAACGCGTAAACGGTAAAAGCATTTCTGTTTTTACTTTAAGCGGTAACACTACTTTTTACCGCTTCGGAACTAATTTTATTTCCTTTTAGTTGACATTATAAATTGGCAACAAAGCAGAAGAGACACGTGTTATTCAATCAAAAGTATTGGAACGAATGACAAGTTGAAACAATAAAACACCGATCGTGGCGAGGGCGGCATTATCATCAGACACAGCGGTACCTGAAATACGATGGCGTGACATTGACAATATTAACAACGAACTTTAGACTTACTAACAATAAGGTTTTTTTTACTTTGATAATTCATTTGTCCATTTTGTGTCAATCATTCTTTGTAAAAGTCACCTTAGCACGTGCCAGCAGTAAAAAAAAAAAAATGTTGCCGATGCGTTAATAAAGGACACTAATCCTTCTAATATACCGACTGGATCCGCGAATAAAGAAAATTTTAGCCGCGAATACAGGAACTGTGTCGCAAATTTTTAACCCGCGAATAAGGGAACCACGAATCAGGAGCTTTTATTCTATTTAAGTTTTGTTCATTACTGTGTTCACTATTTCACGTTCATGACAATTTGAGAAAAAATAATTTTAATATCGTTAAAAAAAATATTTAATATATACATTGGCCATTAAAAAATAAATCAAGTGGCACAATTTGCTACGAGTATATAAAATCAAAAAGTAGCACAAAATATCAAAACAGGATCAAAGGGGGTTACGGACAGAATGGGGCAAAACGTACTAAAGGTCATATAAAATAAAAAAGGGTGATATAAATTGCCCCATTCTCAATTTCAGGCAACATTCCATAAATTGGTTCCTTTTTCACTGAACTCTAACTGTCCTAAAAAAAAGTGTGCACCTAAAAAATTCTAAACCTGGTATTACTCTCTTTTATGCAAAAGCAAATGATATGAACCATTATTCTGGTAGAAGACAATATTGTATGTTCTTAATTTATGGAACACTATAAAAACAGTGGTGCGGGTACTTTCTTGTAAATATCACTATCAAAAGGAAATGTGTTTTTTATAGTGAACTGCATATATATATATATATATATATATATATATATTGATAATCGAATAATGATGGCTGATTGCCAGAGACAGAGATGCCTGGAAGAGGTTCACAAGGAAACCAAGGCTTGAATCGGGCTGCTACTGCTGATGATGATATTGAAAAGGAAAAAAAAAACCGACTCAGATGTCCGTTGCAATTAATGTGCCTGACCAAGGGGAGGAGGCGATCGGATATATCACAATATAGCCTAAAACCAGATAAAACATAAAATAATTGTTCCCGGAAGTGTATATTTTAGGACCCCATTGACTCTTTTTTAAAAGTGAAAACCGAGATGAAAGTATGTTAAATTAACAGCCATTGAACGAGTGTTCGCTCATCATACTGTCCACAACAACCAATATTTCAGATCCATGGACTGTAGCTTACTTCTAAACTTATCTAGTGTATTTTTGAACCAACATCTACGTGAAGCCATCGTAAACCCGAGATAATTGTATTCTTGATTTGAAATTTCTGAACTAGAATCATAATTTTATTTAAATAATGGCTCACGCATCGATCCGTAAGAATTTAAAAATATTTTCATTGCTTTAGTCCTAATCGGGGGATTCAAATTAATGTTGGATCTTAAATCTTCGCCCGGAGAAACTTGAGAATCCATTGCCACGTTTTTGAGTGTATAATTGGAAAATACTAACTTAAAATAACAATATATATAATAACCAACTTAGTAATTTTTTCCTGTTTTGCCGCTTTTAAAAGATCTTTCAATTCGTAATGATATTCAGCTGTTAATTCAGCGATAGAATTTGTTATTTTGTCTTCGGATTTCTTTATGAATCGTACAGTTGATTCATTGACATTGAAACAGCGTGATATAGACGAAAAACGACTCGCCAACGCGTAAACGGTAACCAAATAAGTGAAGAACGATTCTTGGGTTAAACAAGGAGAGCCTCTTTTACCTACACTATTTAGCATCGTCATAGACATGATACTAAAAAGCATTTTAATACAAGAGAAAACATATGTACGAGAACAAATCAATGCTTAGCCTACGCTGTTGGTATTGTTTTGACAACAAGGACCTAGCAATTGGCAATAGAAACATTTTTAAAACTTACAGAATACTCAGCACAGTTCGAACTTGTAATTAATGAACAAAAAATAAAATATTTAAGAGTCTCAAGAAGAACAGAAATAATACATACACTTAATAATAGAATAAATATCGAACAAGTGAATTCATTTAAATATCTGGGAACAATCGTAAACAACACAAATTCGATTGAAGAAGAAATAAAGAATCGAATAGCACAAAGCTTTTCATGCAAATTTACCATTACTTAAGAGTAAACCAATCTTTAAAAATTCCAAACTTAAACTATAATTTACAGTTATAAGACCAGTTGTAACCTATTCTAGTGAAAATTGGACACTTAAGAAGCAGAAAAGCAAAAGCTTTTAGTCTTTGAAAGGAAAGTAACAAGAAAAATATTTTGAGCAATAAGGAATCAGCACAGATCATGTAGAATTCGATCGAACAAATGAATAAATAAATAGAATTATCAAAAACAGAAATATAACTAACTTCATTACAGCACAAGCTGTATTGGACACATATATAGAATGGATGATGAAAGAATGGTAAAAAAGAAATACAAATGGAGGCCATTAATCCCTAAATGTATTGGACGACCCAAAAAAAAAAAAAAAAAGATGGGAAGATAGCATAAATTATATACAATTGATAAGATGAAAAATTGAAACATTTTACAGTGTTCTGCCCGAGAGCAGGTCTTTCATTGCAATCGTAGTATTTTCATGCTATCCTTTGTAGCTTTACTAGGGAATTAAAAGGTGTGGTAGTTTCCCGTTGCTTTCCATATGTCCAGAATAGAAAAGTGTGGAAAGAACTCATTGAGAAGGCCAAAGCATTCTCTAATATTATGGATACAGTATGAACTGTAATTTTGGAAGTTATCTGGAAAGGGAATCAATAATCTCTTCAAAAAAGGGCTTAACTTACCTGGAGTTGTGTATTCTGCTCATATAATTTACAATACATACAGATGACCTCTAATGTTCTTCTTATCAATATTGAGGGCATTGTTTCTAAAATGTGTTCTTATTTCTATGTTTATACTGTAATGGTTGAAAGACATAGAGAATTTTATGAATTTTTAGAACAGAATATTTTAAATTATATTCCACTTACGGAAATTATTATTTTAAAATTAAGATATAAATATTTAGTTTTATTCAAAAAAAACTTATGCTCTTCACTACAGACCACTAGGACAAAGACATACAGGAAAATCCAGTAAAATTTGGACGTTAAGGTCTATGCTGGGTGCTGACTATATAAAAAAAGACTTAAAAAGAAGTAAAAATGTATAATTATGATCAAAAATGTAAAAAAATATGTAATGATAAATTTGCATATATGATAACTGTGTAATTCTTAGACATAAATCTAGCTGTGTATAAGCAAAACAAAAGAAAAGTAAAATGTAATATACAAATTCTAGACTTGCTTTATAACAGGTTTAGATGGTATACTGTTGAGTCTGTAAATTGAAAGGAAAGTTTACATATGCGGCATCTGTTACTCAGAAATGAAATCAAAAGCACGAGCTCCGAGTTACAGTTTTCGCCGCTAGAGGGCATGAGTAGCAATTTACAGAACAGACTATTTCTTTCATCTGTACCAATACAAAATTAACTTTAAATTAAAATTACCTGATTTATGCGAGTCTTAGATATATATTATAAATTCAATGTAATGAGTTAATACAAATATTTAAAAAAAGTTAAGATTTTTTATAATATTCAAATTTCAGGAGTTGGTTTCTGTAACCTATATTATTTCGACTAAAAAAATAAACATCTCTGGTATAACTCTGCATTAATATGGATTTATATTATAGTTGTCACTGGATTGCAGATGAAAGTACAGACAGACACACGATTAACGAGACGCAGATTCTCAATCTTAGTTTTCATGCGTGTAATCGGATTTAGCTGCTTCTCAAATCAAGCACGTAGTCTATTGCAAAATTATATTAGAAACAATTATGAAAATATTTATTGTAATAAAATATATATTATCAAAAACTCAGTTCCCGTTGAAAGAGTTTTCTAATTCCATAAACAAATTCTCAAACTTTTCATTACATAGTTCCTTAAAATATGAGCAGCGAAATTGTTTGACTTGTGAAACGAACAAAAAAAATGAATTAAAAAATGCAAACAGATGATGATAACAGGCTGTATGAATGTTTAATGTTGTTTATTAGGTCTGTTCTTAGAAAACCTCAAATATGTAGCATAAACTAAAAAAAATAAAATATATAAACATCAAAATTGTGTTGCAATTAAATTAAAATTGTGAATTTATTTATTTTAATACAATTTTTACAGAGAAATTAAATATGAGAAGCCATAAATTAATCTGCTTGGAGTAAAATACCAATTACAAAAAAAAAATTATTGTCCGGTATTCCTGATATCTAGTAGTAGGAAATTCCAGAGTCTAGCAGTGGCACATATAGGATTTAGAATAGTGGGAGGTTCTGTGTTGTGGGATATCAAATAGCAGGATTTCGTGCGATTCTGTAATCAACTTGTGATTGGATGAAAGGAAGTATCAAACCGAGAGGATAAGTATAATGATATAGAGGTATGTCTTTAATTTGTTATACCGGAGTAGTCTCTAATCATGATTACAATTGTTAATAACAATAATAATAATAATAATAATAATCTACCAGTTATATTATATGGGTGCGAAACATGGACTCTTACTTTAAGGGAGGAAAGGAAATTATGAGTATTTGAGAATTAAGTTCTTAGGAAAAATTTTGGACCAAAGGGAGATGAACAGACAGGTGAATGGAGAAGACTCCATAACAGTGAACTACATGGTCTTTATAGGAAGTCAGATATAATAAGAACAGTAAAGTCTCGTAGACTGCGATGGGCAGGACATGTGGCACGAATGTGGAACGAAAAACGTGCATGAAGCTTCTTGTAGGAAAACCAGAGAGAAAACTCCTAGTTGTTAGACCAAGAATGACGTGGGAGAATAACATTAACTATGATTTGAGGGAAGTAGGTTATACAGGGAATGATTGGAAAACATTAATTCATGATAGGGATGTATGGAGAGCTTATGTCCGCGCGGTCATTTCTTTTTGGTCGAAAAATTTTCCTAAGAACTTCATTCATAATAACTACTACTCACTGGCACTATCGAACCCGTAGGTTCATGGCCGCACGGACATAAGCTCTCCATACATCCCTATCCTGAGCTAATGCTTTCCAATCATTCCCTGTATAATCTACTTCCCTCAAATCATACTTAATGTTGTTCTCCCACCTCATTCTTGGTCTACCAACTGGGCGTTTTCCTTCTGGCTTTCCAACAAGAAGTTTCCATGCACGTCTTTCATTCCCCATACGCGCAACATGTCCTGCCCATCGCAGTCTACGGGACTTAACTGTTCTTATTATATCTGGCTTCCTATAAAGACCATGTAGTTCATTGTTATGTAGTCTTCTCCATTCACCTGTCTGTTCATCTCTCTTTGGTCCAAAAATTTTCCTAAGAACTTTATTCTCAAATACTCGTAATCTCCTTTCCTCCCTTAAAGTAAGAGTCCATGTTTCGCACCCATATAATATAACTGGTAGAATAATAGTTTTATATATTTTCAGCTTAACGTTTTTTGAAAGGAGTTGGGACATCAAAAGTCTCTGCAATGCATAATAGCATGCATTTCCAGAATTGAGCCTATGTTTAATTTCTTTGTGCATCTCATTCCTATTTGTGATTATTGTTCCTAGGTATTTGAATTCAGCCAATTCCTCAAAATTTCCCTCATTTGTCATTAGCTGTCCATTTCCATTATATAATGTATTTCTACGTGTGACCATATATTTAGTTTTACTGATATTTACTTCCAGTCCTAATTTCTTAGTGTTACTCAATAGTGTGTGCGTGTTGGCCTTTAGTATCTCCTCGCTATCGGCCAGTAGTACTACATCATCAGCATAAACTAACAGCTTATTAATACCATTCAGTTGTAAGCCTTCCTCATTCTTTAAAGATTTAATGGCATGCTCTAGTACTAAATTAAATAGTAGAGGAGATAGTGCATCTCCTTGCTTCAACCCATTCTGGATTTCAAAAGTGTCTGAAAACTGTTTGCCTACACGCACCCTACTCGTTGAGCCATTTAGACACATTCGTATAAGTCTAACTAACTTTTTAGGAATTCCGAACTCCAGCAGGATACTATATAACTTCTCCCTCTTAATTGAATCATATGCTTTTTTGAAGTCTACATATAGTTGATGTACAGTACCATTATATTCCCATTTATTTTCTAAAATCTGTCTTATACTAAAAATCTGATCTGTTGTAGACCTGTTTCTTCTAAATGCACATTGATGATCTCCTAGAATGTCATCAATATAGGGAGTAAGTCTGCTTACTAATATATTTGTTAGAATTTTGTACGAAGTTGAAAGTAATGAGATGCCCCTATAGTTGTTGCAATCAGTTTTATCTCCTTTCTTATAAATTGGTACGATAATTGATTCCTTCCATTCATCTGGAAGAGCTTCTTTTTCCCAAATCATAGTAAGCAATCAGCGTATCTTGTCCATCAATTTTTCTCCCCCTGATTTTATCAGTTCTGCTGGGATCTCATCTGAACCTGATGCTTTATACATCTTCAATTTTTCAATTGCCATTTCAACCTCTAATGCACTTGGCTCTGCGACTACCATTTCTGCTGTCTGTAACTTATCCTCCTCAATGTCCTGTTCTGTATGTACATTTAATAGCTGATTAAAATAACTCTTCCATCTATTTAATATACTCTTGGAATCTGCAATCATATCCCCATTTTCATTCCGAATTATGTTTGTTCTAGCCTGAAACCCTTTCTTCTCTATACTAATTCCCTGATATAATTCTCTAATGTTCCTATTTTTTGCATTCATTTCAAGATCATTAATCTTCTCTCTCAAATATTCCCTCTTCTTACTCTTCAGTAACTTGGTGGTTTCCCGTCTAAAACTACCCAATTGCTCTAAATTTACCTCATTTAGCTCGTGTAACCATTTCATTTTTTGCTAGCTTTCTTTTCTTTACGATGTCGGCACATTCCTCATCAAACCATTTCTTGTTTTGCCTCTTTTTTAAACAACCAATGCTTTCTGATGCTGACAATTTAATAGTATCTCTTATAGCCTCCCATTCTTTATTTATATCACTTTCTTCTTCGTTTGCCACATTGTCATCTGAAGATTCCAGTGCTTCAAATCTATTAGCAATTTTGATTTGGTATTCTTGCCGCATTTCATCATTTTTCAAGTTTTTTAATTCATATATTTTACAGAATCATCTTTAGCGTTTGTTCCTCTCATAAGCGATAGCCGTTGTCTGATTTTCACCCTGACCAGATGATGATCTGAATTGCAGTCTGTCCCTCTAACTGATCTAATATCAATGATGCTACTGTGCCAGCGTTTATCCACTAATACATGATCTATCTGGTTCCGAGTTTCTCCATCCGGGGACGTCCAGGTGTATTTATGAATATCCTATGCTGAAATGTTGTGCTCTTAACAATGAGATTCTTTGATGTGGCAAATGTGACTAATCTAACCCGTTGTCGTTACTATCTTCATGAAGACTGAATTTGCCTATTGTTGGTTTGAATATATCTTCCCGCCCCACTTTGCATTAAAATCTCCTAAGACAATTTTCATATGATATCGTGAAAGGCTATCAAATAAGCATTCTAATTCATCATAGAACTCATCCTTGATCTTGTCATCTTTATCTTCTGTGGGGGCATGTACATTTACAATTATAAAATCATGTCGTTTACCCTTTAGAATTATGTATGATATCCTATCACTAACAAACTTAATATCTCGGATAGCGGATAGGATCCTCCTTCTGACTAAAAAACCCGTTCCAAATGCAGGTCTTTCTGCACCCCCATAGTATAATGCAAAGCTTCCTGATTCCTGACTACCTTCTCCTGGCCACCTAACTTCCTGTAAAGCGACTATATCCAAGGGCGATTTATCCAATTCCCGTGTTAATATCTCTAGTGCCCCGCTATTGTATAAAGTCCTAACATTCCATGTTCCTAGGAACATGTCCCTGTGTTTGAGCCTTTGGCATGGGTTCCCTGAAGTAGTCCCCGCCCGGAGAACCGAATGGGGGACTATTTGACCTCCGGAAAATTTTACCCCAGTAGAACCCATGTCTGCATTTCTTGACGGTTGTATTTTTACGGTGAAAGATCGTCACTCTTTCGACCAAGGTACTTATTTCGTCTGGCTTATCACCTTCGACCAGTCCGGCATGGGTAACCCTATCGGCAGCAATGCTACCGCCGGCATAGCTCTCAGGATCATTTAAGCACACAAGCCACTCCACCACGACAAGGTAAAGATACCATGGAGGGCATTCATAATAACAGTATAGGCCTAATATATAATAATAAATAATACTGGTTTTATTAACTATACTGGATATGACGGAGTAGAGGGTACAAATATCCTGAATATGGTTTCCTTCGGAAGGGAAGTAAAGCTGTGAGTCCCATGTGGTAGTTTCATGGGAATCTAAGAACCCCTAAAATAAAAGGCCTCTGAACAAAATTTATCGGATGTTCCATTCGCAGATTTGAATTCCGACCTAAGGATCTGAGATGCTAGGGTTGTTAAATGAAACACTGGCTAGATTAAAACTTTGGTTTTTAGATCAACATTTCATTAATTGTGGATTTTCTACGCCACTGACATCTGACCATTGTAGTGCGTACCTGATGAATGTACAGAATGAAGTTTTAGTGTCCGTCCACAGAGGGAAGCAGGGGATATGATGCCTTGTAAAATCGATGCATCCAGAACAATGTAATAATTTTAAAAAAGAGAAGATCCAAATAGAATTTTAACACTTAAATTAGTAATGTATCAATTATTTTAATTAAATTAATTAATTATTTTTTATAAAACAAAGAAAAAATAACGAATAAAAATTATTTAAATTTGTGTCGTAAACAATATACCTAATAATTTACATGTATACATGATTTCGTTTTCACTACGGTCCGATACATTTAAATAACGGACATGAGATTTTAGTGTTTTGCCGATTTAAGAGTTAAGTTAATGTTATTATTTCGCGAAAACTATAAAACTAGTTATTTGGAAATTCAATTAGACTGCAAACTCAGTTTTAAATCTCATTACTTACTTACTTACTCACTGGCACTATCAAACCCGTAGATTCATGGCCGCGCGGACATAAGCTCTCCATACATCCCTATCCTGAGCTAATGCTTTCCAATCATTCCCTGTATAATCTACTTCCCTCAAATCATAGTTAATGTTATTCTCCCACCTCATTCTTGGTCTACCAACTGGGCGTTTTCCTCTGGCTTTCCTACAAGAAGCTTCCATGCAAGTCGTTTTAAACCTCATATATAAAAAAATCGTCAAAGAATATCCTTGATATCAAAAATTCATATCCTCAATTAAAATAATAGTTTTTGAGTCTAAGTATGAATAAGACCATTGGTATAAACATAACAGTTGAAGAAGTATTTAGTCAGTTCTTCATTATTTTCCACGTTGTGGGCGCAATTTTGAAGGATTAGTGTCCAAAAATAATAAATAAGAATTACTGGTTCAGGTTGGGTTTGATTTTCCGGTAGAGCTGGATTCTCTTCTCAAGGTCAAAGTTGGTACACAGGATAGGAAAACACTTTAGAAGTCACTAATAACTGAACTAGTAATAAATTTATTCATTTTGTAGGTTCCCAGCAGATTAAGTAAATTTTAGTGATATTATTCTTCACTGTCAATTAAATATATTATTTTCTTGTCTGAAATCAATTACTCTTCTGGTATTAAATTTCACATTTTATCAGGAGAGTTGTTATAGCTTCTATCTTTGATGAAAGTTATATGCAGACTCCTAGAGTAATTCTGTTATAATATTAAAGAACATTATTACATCCCATGATTTTAATTTAAATTCTATTGGTTAATGGTCCATTAAATACCAGGTTTAAATTTGATTGGTTAAATCAAAAAGTTAATTGTTTTCAACATCCAATCAAAATTTAGTATACTTTTATTTAAAAATATTAAGTTAAGCAGGTGTTCTTATTACAGTTATAACAGAAAGCTTTATATTTCAGACAACAATGACTTAAGACACAATTTTAAAAGCATTATTTAGAAAGACTGTTATATAATACAATTTCTTTAATTGTTATTGAGACATTTTTATTCAACAATGAACAACAATTAATTATTTAGATGTTTTTCTTTATTTAAGTTATATTTAAATATTAAAAGAATTTTAAAATATAAAATTATTAACTTTAACTTTCATATTTATTATGGTATTAAAATACTGCTATACAGTAATAGCATTTAGTTTTCTGATCATTTCTAAATCCTTCACTACTAGAGCCTAAGAGGTGTACAAAAGAGTTTCCTTATAATATGACACAGAGAATATCCATATTTAACCTACATAGACAGTTCTGTAGGCTATGCTTACTTATTTGTTCTTATAAAGTGAGTGAAGGGGCCTATTATTTTGCTTACAAATAGTGCATACTGATAAATTAGACTGCTAAAATGTTTCATCTGTTTAAATAAATACCAGAGTGAAATAGTAGTTAACAGAGTATGACTCATATTTAGGAGTATTATTTAGCAGTGTATCTAGAATTCTGTTTCATATAATGAGTACTAATAAGCAGTCTATTTTATGAGTTAATAGATAGTGGAAAAGGTAGGTAGCAGTGTATGCAATTTAAAAGTAATACAACAAATTTACCTAGAAAATAATTTTCTAAAACTTTCTATCTGCGGCTTTGTTTAGTATATATGTTGACCATGCTATTAAAATATGGCAAGATGACTTAATTGAAAATTTTAAAATAAATGACAAAGTTTTAAACACGATTTTATTCGCAGATGACCAGGCCATTTTTAGTTCATCAGAAGATAATCTCCAGAGAGCTGCAAACCAACTTGATAGGATTGGCAAGGAATACAATTTAAACATTTCATGTACAAAAAACAAAATCAATGGCATTTCGAGGAAAAAATCGTCTCAGATGTAAAATTTTGATAAATAAAAATATAATTGAACAAGTGAAATCCTATTATTATTTGGGTTTTATTGTATCATACTGCCAAAAAGAAGATATAAATATAAAAATACAGGAATTTCTAAGAATGTGTGGAACAATAAGAAGAACTCTAGAGAATAAAACAATTCAGGATACTCAACTGAAATTTTATAAAGTCATGGCAGTTCCTACTATTATCTATGGCAGTAAAATTGGACTTTGACTCATTCAGATAGGAAAAAAAATAGATGCAGCTGAGATGAGATTTTTAAGCCAACGTCAGGCTACACTCTTATGGATCAGAAAATAAGTTCTGAGATAAGAGATCAATTAAATATTTTTAAACTGGCGGATAAAATTGACAAACAAAGACAAAATTGGTACGAACATCTACTAAGAATGCCAGATGATATACCTTCTAAAATGGTTTTAAACTACAGACCCACAAGATCTAGAAGTCAAGAAGACCATTTACTAGATGGAAAGACCAAATCTCTTAAAGTCGGAACGGGGCAAAGGGCCTAAGCCTTGATGTTGTTGTTGATGATGATGATGATGAAATTTTCCTTAAGAATTTTTCATGGTTGGTGATTTTTTTTGATAACTTTTCTAAAGAATAATATTACAGAACAACAATGCAACAGAACTACTATGTTTTGGAGTCATGTGCAAATGCAATCGATAGAGAAGGCCTTGAAATCCAGCAGAAAGAATAATGTTTTGTATATTTCATATAGCTACTCTTTACGTAAAGTCACACTGCTAACTGCTAAAAGCAGTGTAACAAATTTAGCAGTATAAGTTTGTGTTTATTACCAGACTGCTAACTAGTAAATTTTTCACTGTTAATAAGTAACTACTTAGGGTCAATTTCACCAACAGAGGTAACTGTATTACGCCAATTTTTCCCATGTATTTTTTTTTTTTTAATTTGAACAAGTTTTTACAACCTGCGTTTTACCCTGTGGGTATATCGCAGGATATTTAGTTTACACTTTATATGGTTTAACAATTAATGGATTACAATTAATATGGATTATTTCAGTGTCTGGAATATTTCATTTATGTATTTGATTGTTTGTGGCATTTTAATAATTTTTCTTAGCACTATATTTGGGTCCTTGATGTGCGCTGGTCTGTTCTTTTCTTGTAGCTTGCAGTGAAGTAAAAGATGCATAGCTGTTTGGTCGTCTTCTGAGCATGGGCACTTCGGTGAGGCTGCTTTTCCAATTCTGTGTAGGTATTGTTGGAATTTTCCATGGTTTGTGAGGAATTGTGTAAGTACGAAAGTTGGATTTAGGACGGTTTCTTGCCTGGTATGGATGTTTGGGAAGAAGAGTTTTGTTTGGTGGCCTTTGTGTGATGATGTGTAGGCCTACAGCGCGTTCCAGATGTCTGTGTAGTATTGAAGGAGCTTTTGTTTACAAAATGAAATAGGTAGTCGGTCATATACTAGAGTTCTTTGAAACGTTGAGTCTATTTTTGCTAGGAAATCTGCCCTTTCGTTTCCGTAGTGTCCAGTGTGGCCTCGGATCCAATAGAAGTTTACTTGATTGTTACTCTGTATGTATTGAAGATCTGCCCTGATTAATGCATAGCTTAAACAGGCTTAATACGGCTACCTCTGTTGGTGAAACCGACCTTAAAAGTGGAAATTTTATGAAACAGGCTCCTGGTAAAGAATTAATAGTGCAAAACTATAAATGGAGAATAATAATAATAATAATAATAATAATAATAATAATAATCTCCTTCTTCTTCCTCTCATCTGATAGACCTAGTGGTCTGTTACAGTCTCAATCCAACGTTTGCTTTTGTTAAGCAGTATTAATATTAGGAGCTACAATATAAAGTTCTTTAACAATATAATAATGATGAGATATGTCAATAAACTTACCCCAATAATAATTTCAGAATGAAACAATAATGGTAAGAAGGGGGAATGTAAAAAAAAATCAGGAAACTATTTTTAAATGTAGAATATGTACTCAACCTTCTTAACCTGTTTGGCGATATTAAAATTGCAATTATTTCGTTACATATCCCCTGCTTTGACTGTATCAATTACAATTTTAAAAGCATGCCCAATTAACTACCAGATGGTTCCAATATCTCAATTTCTAATTTTGACTCCTTTTCCCTCTGTACCCTATTGTATAACACAAAACATTATTTTGTATAAACTCGAACCTCGTGACAAATGACATGTCCTCTAGGCGATATGTTTTTATTTCAAGCATTAAGTGTTTTGATTAATAAATCTTAGGAATGTTTGATTACATCATATTCGGAGAGCAGTCTCTTGTTGTTTTCCAAAACCCAAGATGGCTGTGACTAACTTCAGAGTCACAGACCTAGTAGTTTCAATAGGTCCAAAACATTTTTTATGTCCTCCTCTGAGAAAGAGCCGGGTTCTACCGAACATCATCTCATTCCAACATATACATATGTTCGGGGGATAAAGGCGGTCGTAGCAGGGCTGACATCATGTGCCGATTGCCTTAAAAAAGTGGAGGCTTTAACCTCCTAATACCCCGAGGGTCTCCTATGGCCTGTAGTGGGATCACTTGACTTTTTTATAAATCTATATCACATAATAACTGAAAAATAACAGGTCATTTAGCGAAGTTTTATTAAAAATAATAGAAGATTAGGTCTAACCAGTATTACTAAAAGTTACAGATTTTATTTTAATTTAAGGACTCTCTTTAAGATCTCAGGCCGTTAGTATCGTAATTAAAATCGGGGTTTGTACTGGCCGAGAAGTTTTATTCTTAATGCGATTTGAAAATACAATTACATTGTACTTACCACTTACAGATTACAGCTTAAACGAAAGACGTTTTCTTTTTTCTTCGTTAAGATGTAATGGATTTCTGAATCTGAAATTATAGATAAAATTGTCATATGAAATTTTCATAATGATTTTAATCCATCAATGTAATAAGGAGGTAAGTTAATCTGGTAGACAAATTGTGTACTAAGAAGTGAAATTCTGTCTGCAGAGTTTAGACATCTGGTGAAACATATGGTAACTACAAGAAACAAGTAACGTCAATGGAAAATAAATACGCTCCATTAGCAATAATTTAAAATCGAATCCATGAATTAAAACACAAACATTTTTAAGGATTTTTTCTGTTATTCATCATCATCAACATCAACAATCATGGGTTAAGCCCATGCGGCTTGTTCCGGTCTCATAGATTCCCATTCAAAAAGTTGGATCCATATCTTTTTCGGTCTACCAATATTCCTGTCTCCTCTTGGTTTGTAATTAAATAGGCCTATAATTTTTTTGGAATCTGATCATCTTTCATTCTTTGAACATGTTCTGTTATTTACATAGGTATTATTATTAATATTATTATTATTATTATTATTAATAATATTATTATTATTAATAATAATATTATTATTATTAATAATATTATTATTATTATTATTAATATTATTATTATTATTATTATTATTATTATTATTATTATAAAAATATTGATTTTAAATAAATCGAGTTACATTGAATTTTACAATTTTCAATCCAAATTTATTATTGTTATTAAAATTATTATTACTATTATTACTACTATTATTAGTAAGTTAATAGTAGTAGAAGAGAAGAATTTTTAACGATGCTTAAGTTTTTTTTTTGTAAATCTACGACATAGTACCTACAGTTTTACTTCCTCTTTGGATTGCAGCAATGATCACAATTTGAATAGGCCTGCTCTTAAAAATCAATACTTTAAAAGCAATTTTGAACCACCGTTGATATTACTAAGGTTTAAGTAATAATATATTCAACTGTGAACTCAGTCGTATTCAATAATTAAAACTTCGTTTTTTTTTAAAAAAAACTACTTTCGGAACATGTATTATCTTCATCTGTGGAGAGAGAGTCTACAGCTAAAGATGAAACATATTCCGAAAGACCTACGAAGTTTTTTAACTGAAATTTTAATTAATTGAGATTGGCTGAAATCTGAGACACATTTCTTGGATGGACGTGTAAAGGGAGATATCTCTATCCGAATTTTATATTTTTACACATTATCCTAAATTGTGAAGTTTATATCAATTTGTTACTTCATATTTATTGTTTAATAACATCAAGAACTCATAATCCAAAATTATGAGTTGCCACGAAATACTCAGTGAAATATACTAATCACCATTGTCACTATAAGGTATTGCTCTGTCATGTATATATCCATGTTTTCTTCTTTATGACACAGAAGTAAAAAAATTGTCAACCTTTCTAGTTATAGGCATATAACTAATTTTTCACAATTTTGGAAATATCTCTCTTTACCCAACCATGCGAGATTATCTCTCTATATATAACCACCGGATAATTATTTTATCATTTTATCTCCTTAAAAAATCCAGTCCCAGACATATTTGAATCAGTGAACCTCGGAACCAGAGGCCAGTACGGTAATCACAAATCTATCGGGACGGACATGAATTATAATAGTTATAATAATAATATTAATTATTTTGTAACGTGTAAATTCAAAGAAAATCTTCGATCTGATTTATTACAAAAAAAAAGGAGCTCTATAACTGGATATTATCTGAATATATGCTCGTTTCATTTAACTGGTCAAATGGTTGACTGGATTGATTTTTAACATTGGAATTAATAACTATATTATTATTATTGACATAATAATAATACTCGTAATGTGTCAATCACAGAGGCAGATGATCATCTAGCCAGTGTAGGGGTAACATGTCGAGTCCCCCAGCCATTAGAGCTGATTTTCTTAACCTACTTATTGTAGCTAACCAAATGCTGGGTGGGCACCGGTCCCATACTGGCCGAAATAGAAAATGTCATGAGAAAATGTCTTCCACCATGGAGACTCGAACCAGCTCAAGTCCCGTAGATCTGCGCCAAGGCTTCCTGCCTCGACCACTCGGCTACGGCGCGGGACTAATAATAATAATAATAATAAAAATAATAATAATAATAATAATAATAATTTTCATCTTCAACTTAATAAGCCTATGTGTGGCCAATTTATTTCAATAACAATTTTAATTAATAAATTAGACAGAACAAAAAATGGCATGGCACACTTAGGCCTATATTATACGAGACCGTACATGGTAATTTAGCTTAATAACGTAGGCATATTTAAATCTGATTTCCTCGTATGAGTAGCAACTGGTATTCTGGAATATTTTAATTATTTGAGATATGAATAAGTTTAAATATTAAATGTGGCCATTTATTTTAACTATGTAAAATTAATAAGCCTATGATTTGTTGTAATGAAGAAAATAGCCTAGCCAACTAAGTAACTCATTGGCACTATCAAATCCGGAGGTTCATGACTGCGCGGACACGAGCTCTAACATAAGCTAATGTTTTCCAATCATTCTCCTATATAATTTACCTCCCTCAAATCATAGTTAACATTATTCTTCTACCTCATTCTTGGGCTATCTACTAGACTTCTCGCTCTGGTTTTCCTACATAAGTTTCCATACCCCTCATTCATTCCCAAATCTTGCCATATGTCCTGTCTATCGCAGTCTACGATACTTAATTGTTCTTATTACAGTATTTTCCTATAAAGATAATATAACTCACTCTTATCAGTCTCTTCCATTCACCTGTCTGTTCGTCTCTCTTTGGTCCAAACATTTTCTTGAGATCATTATTCTCAAATACTCCTAATCTATTTTTCCTTCCATATTTCGTATCCATATAACTGGAAGAATAACAGTATTATCCTATTTATATTTTATATTTTTTGAGCGAAGTTAATTAAATACAATAAATACCATAAATTAATGTTGACAACAGTAATAAATTAGTGATTATACTGTACAAGAAGAGATCCAATGACGTTCCTCAGAAAGGAGCATAAGACGAATTTACATAGCAGCCTGAAAATAAGCAAGTGGAATGGTCTACATCCTGGTTCAAACTGGATTTGAGATGGATACAGATCAGCCTGAAGCGATTAGTGTAGAAAAGGGGACCATTACCAACCTACTGATTACACTGGTCAACATGATTTTTGTCTCATGAGTACCAATAGTTGTACTTAATGCAGTTTTTTTATCATGTTTTCAAATATGTATTCGGAATTTCTCCATCACCCACAGTTTTTTATTTCAGTTTCAATTCATGGATTTAAATAATTATTTTTAATAAACTCTTTTCGTCCATTTGTCCATTTAAATTAAAACGGGGGACACTTTCATCAGGAGATTTCAGCTATGGAAAAGAGATAATATCAAGGCAAATGGAATCCTAATATGCTGGCCGATTATTGTTGAACCAATAAGAGGGGTGCTCCACAGATGAAATATAGCAGAAAATCGTAAATGTGAGTCCAAATATTCGAATATTATGTAGTTACGAATGTAGAAAATAATAAAGTGTTTGAAATTATAAATTCCAATCTCTCGGAAAAGTTGCGTGATGGAGAAAAACCGATATCATATTTGAATTCAGGAGAAAAAATACTATCAGAATCACATATGTTTCTTTCTGCGACAAAAAAAGTTTATTTTTTGTTGCTAAGTGTTACTGATGATTATTATAAAATGAGTGTCTTCACAATGATATTAAAGTCATTTAGTTCTTTTTTTCATTAGAACGCCAGATGAACATTTTCTTTGTAAAGGTGTGCAAAAACTGCCAATATAAATATTATCTCGTTAGTTCTTAAAGGCTCTCTCAGTATTCTAAAATTAATTTGTATTCATTATACTTGGAAAAGCCTGCCGTTTAAAATCTCTTCATTTTTACTGTTTACTTAAAAATTAATTTGCAAATTTCATGTAATAGTCTACATATTAATTTACATAGACGGAAAATTTATTTTAAAAAAGCTATTAATATAGGCCCTACTTGCAGAACAGGATATAGAAGAGGATGACTTACAGACAGCAGAAACATTAGTCGCAGAACCAAGTATATTAGAGATTGGAATGACAATAGAAAAACTAAATATCTATAGGCCTAAGGCATAGGGTTCAAACAGGATTCCAGAAGAACTCATAAAATCAGGGGGGAGAAAAAATTGATGGAAAATATACATCGGTTGCATAGTATGTTTGGGAGAAAAAAAAAGCTCTTCCAAATGAATGGAAAGGATCGATTGTCGTACCAATTTATAAGAAAGGAGATAAAACAGATTGCAACAACTGTAGAGGCATCTCATTCAATTTCATAAAAAATTCTAACAAATGTTTTAGTAATCAGACATAATAAAGTGATCATGAATGTGGATTTAGAAGAATAGATCTGCAACAGATCAGATTTCTAGTATAAGACAGATTTTAGATAATAAATAATAATATAATAGCACTATACATCAACTTGTAGACTTCAAACAAGCGTATGATTCATTTAAGAGGGAGAAGTTATATAGCATCCTGCTGTTTTAAGAATTCCTAAAAAAGTTAGTCTAATCGGAATGTGCCTAAATGGCACAAAGGGTAGGGTGCGCGTAGGCAAACAGTTTTGAGATTCTTTTCAAACTGAGAATGAATTAAACCAAGGAGATGCACTATCTCCTGTACTATTCAATTCGGTACTAGGGAATGTCATCATATCTTTAGAGGATGAAGAAAGTATACAACTCTAAGATATTTAAACAATGCAGTATTATGCAGTATTATTAGGAGATAGCGAGAAGATAGTAAAGGCCAATACACACCTATTGAGTAACACTAAGAAATTGGCACAGGAAACCAACATCAATAAAAATAAATATAGGTCTATGTTCACACGTAGAAACGTATTATTTAAAATGGAAATGGACAGGTAGTTAATGATAAATTTTTGAAGATGCGACTGAATTCTAATACTTAGGAACAGTAAATATAAACAGGAATAAGGTAGGAACATAAAGGGAAATACACAAAGGCATAATTATAGAAATGTAATAGGTAGCCAATAATTAGGTGGATAAAAACATTAACCATGACTTGAGGGAAGTGGATTGGAAAACATTATCTCGGTAGAGGGATATATTGGAGAGCTTGTGTTCGCGCGGCCACGAACCTACAGGTTCGATAGCGCCAGTTAGTTAGTGCAATGTTCAATACTAAGATTTTGTTCTTTCGGATGTGATTTTTTTTTGGATTTATTTTATTAAGATTATGAATTTGTGTTTTAATAATTCTCGCTAGAGAGTCAGTAGCCTATTTCGGGCAAGTTACTTTGGTGGCATTTTTGCATTTATAATGCAATTATAATGGAATTTCGGGGAAAGAAACAAATTTTAAAAAAATGTAGGTCTACAAGTTAATTTTGCTAGCCTACTGTAATTTAGTCTTTGAAAAATATTTTTCTTTTTGTTTTAATTGATCCAACTTATGGCGCCCCCTGGCGCAAGTAGTTAGACACTCGCCCTACACCTCTGGTCCCGAGATCACATCTAGATATCATGTGGAGTTGGTGGTGAACGGTGGACAGATCGAAATGAGGACAAGTTTTTCTTGCTATTTCTCCTCTTCCATAAAACATCATTCCATTACTTCTCCCTTACTTTTACCATCCATTTAGTTCTATTTAATTTAATTTACCCCTGTGATGGATTTGATGGATTCACATTACGGCCAACAGACATTCTTGTATGTATGTATATACGTGCCCATACCAATATAATGACTTATATAATCTACTATTGAATATCTAATATACATTTTTTTCTCGTATGACAGTATTTCTTTTTCTTTTCTTTTTTTCCTCTAATTTTGAACATCTTGCTGCTCTCCTCACGATATCCATTTCGATCGTTGTAAGTTTTTGTTCTAAGTTTTTGTTGCATTTCCAAACTTCAGCTCCATGTGTGACAGTACTTTTCACTATTGAATTATATATTTGTAACTTATTTTTTCTGTTATTATAATTGATTTCGTACATCTCAATGATGGATAAATCATATTTGAAGAGAAAAATTATACGCTCAGACCGGGACTTGAACCCGGGACCCTTGGTTCTCTAGACCAAGTGCTCTACCAACTGAGCTACCTGAGCAAGTACCGATCTAAACGCAAATCTTTCTCTATATACATTGTAATTCCCGTCTTCTTAATAAAGGAGCCGCCATTTGCAAGATAGAAGCATGGCTTCATAGCATTTGGTGGACGGGAATTACAATGTATATAGAGAAAGATTTGCGTTTAGATCGGTACTTGCTCAGGTAGCTCAGTTGGTAGAGCACTTGGTCTAGAGAACCAAGGGTCCCGGGTTCAAGTCCCGGTCTGAGCGTATAATTTTTCTCTTCAAATATGATTATTTTTTCTGGATGTATATGTCTGTTCCATAACACTCCATTCCTCATTGCTGTTATTACTCTACCATATATATGTAGGCCTAATAATTACATTTTTGACATTGAGCAATGCAAGCTTAATATGACATAAGAAAAATAATAATTTGCTTACTTGTGATAGGAGCTACTAGATAGCAGTGGAGACCGAGTTCCCGCTACATCTCGTAATAATAAGAGAGTATAATATATAGGTCTATAAGAAAAATGAATGCTTGTACTAGACTTGCTCGGTAGTGCACTGGGGTAACAATCCAGAGGTCCAGGTTTAACTCCTGTCCGAGCACTTATTTTTCTTATCATTTCATATATATATTATATATATATAGGCCTATAATAGAATTTCATATTGAAGGCTTCATCTTATCTTATCCCTTCACCTGGTATCACGCCGGACACGAGAACAAAATCATTTTAGTATTTATCTCCAATTCTAAAGTGTAGGCCTCTATATAGGCCTAACTGTAAATATGCACTTCACATATTTATCCTGATTGATGTGAGAGAAGTTTTATAATCTGAACTTTGCCAGAATAAAGAAAACATTATTATTATTATTATTAATATTATTATTATTATTATTATTATTATTATTATTATTATTGTTATATTATTAAAATAAAAAATCTCATCTGGAGGTGTTCATCCACATGCTGGCTAAGCCCTGCATTACATTATCATAATTTAAGTTAATATTAATGAATGCTGAATAGCTATTGTATATTTTTGACTAAGGTACTCTGCTTAGAATTTAGAAAGGCTCTAACCAAATTAATATTTCTGCCACCATATTATTTCGTGCATTATCGGTAGACCAATATGATGATCCTTCTTACAAATAGTAGATTTTTAATTAGAAGCTAGCGAAGTCTGTATAGGAGAGCGCAGGGTGGCGTTACCCCGCCCGGCATGCGATCGCGTAATCACGTAATACTTAAATAAAGATCTCTATCATTCCCCGCATTATTACCCTCATTCAATTTTCTCCACTCCCTTTGAGGTTTTTTTTTTTTTCGGTGCTAGTGTGGAATGGGGAGAAGTCCGTGGCAAAGGAAATCTTCTGTATCATAATTAATTTGAATCATTTCTCTCATCTCTTTTTCTCTTTTCATAAAGGAACTTATGATGACCATGGAGTAGGATTTATTTATGCTGGGATTAACTCCAGTTCATATCATCATCAGCCATATAAGCCCATAGTCCAGCTTCGGCTTAGCGTTCTTTCCTCTTTCATGCCTACAGCAAGGCACAGCGTGTCACAGAATCCATATGTAAATCAAAATTATGTATTTTTCTCTCTTTTTGATCCTCCTTTTTGTAAGACTTGTGTCATGGGAATTTCAACTCTCGGATCAGCCGTCTATAGGTAACCCCAAGCGCGACAGACCTTGAAGGCCCTAGGCCTACCAGCCGGCTGCTGGCCTCACGCCCACATGTGTTATTCACAGAGGTAGACGATCATAATCCAGTGTAGGGGAGACATGTGGTCAGCATGCCGTGTCCAGCCGTTATAGCTGGTCTTCTCAACCTGGAATCGCTACTTATTGCGGCTACCCAAATGCCTCACGATGCTGGGTGGGCACCGGTCCCATACTGACCGAAATTCCATGAGAAAAATGTCTTCCCCCATGGGGACTCGAACCAGCACAAATCCCGTAGCTCTGCGCCAAGGCTTCTTGCCTTAACCACTCGGCTACGGCGGCGCGAGACCTTCTATAGGTAGGTACGAAGAATTCCGAACCACTCATAAGACAGTCTGGCCTCCTTGGATGTAATCCAGCGCCAAATTCATAAATAGCACAGGACAGCTTAATAAAAGGAACTCAGATTTAGGCACAAGTTGAAGATATAAAGTCACCTACCCGCCGGAAATCGAACCCTAGCTTGGAATAGAAAACAGGGGCTCTAACAATCTTCCTTATCAGTAACGGTAATCATAATACGAGACAATTTAACTAACTAAAAAAAAAACAACTTCAGCTTATCGAACACGTAGGTTCAATTCAGAGCTCTGTACGGTTCTTATTGTCATCTAACTAAATTCAGTTCTTATAGCCCTAATCGATATCCAGTTATAATAATAATAATAATAATAATAATAATAATAATAATAATAATAATAATAATAATAATAATAATAATAATAATAATAATAATTTTTATTCAATGCCTCCGCGTTGTCATTTCGACATTCTGGTATTATCTCCTGGCATGGCGTTATTGCAACCCACTTCTGAGGTTGGGATGCCTGGAAGGCGGAGTTACAGTGCCTCGATGATATATGATGGTGATAATGACGGTAATGATGCGCTAGGAGAGGCCTTAATTCTAAACTTAATGAATTATTTTAATGATGATAAAAAATGTTTAATTATTCTGGCAGAACTAGGACCATAAGGCCTTCTCTTCCACTCAACAGCACAAATATATAAATAATTGTTTACAGTTTGGAATATCTATGCTAATTATAAAGGGTTATAAAAAACATTAAAAGTTGCAATGAGTTTTTTCGTGTATAAACAATATTTTATACGATAAACATAATAATAATAATAATAATAATAATAATAATAATAATAATAATATGGTATTATTAATTAGGCTATATAATATTAATAATAATATTAATAATAATATATTATTAATTGTATAGTAATAATATTAATTATATATTATTATTATACTAGAAATATGATCAATTAAACGATCCATCGGTTATTTAAGATCCATCAGAATATCATCCCCCACCTATGACGTAATAGTGTTTTCTCAAAACAAAAATTTCCAAAAAGAAATTTTTAAAGTATTACTACTATCACGCATTCTAACTATATGACCCGCCCACCTCAATCTCCTAATTAATAATCCCGATAATATTAGAGATACGATTTAATTATGGAGTTTCTTCCTGCCTTATTCATTTTTCATTTTCATATTCTATGGGATCGAACATTCACCCTACTGCCATTTAATATAAAATAACTAATATTAATTACGAAACGAATAATAGAAGTGATGTGTTTAGTTGTTTGACATTAGATAAATATTTTTGTATGAATATTTTTGGGTCAGCGAAAGGAAATGTAATAAATGTTTTAATTCAAACAACAAATTGACCCTTAAAATAACAGCACTTACACACATAATACCCTGTACAGGTTAATTAATTGCATTTGGTCTGACTGCAGTAAATTAGAAAGAGTGCTAGTGGATTAATAATTTAAAAACGTTCATTACAATTAGAAACACACGTAGATACACGGACTTGATGGATAACACTACCAGATATATGAAAGGTTAAAAGGGGAAGCTTTTTACTTAATTGATCTCGCGTGGACTTGCGTTTTTTTAACCAAAATACCCAATTAATTTTACCATACAAATCTTACCTACCAATTACTAAACTAAAAATGCCACTTTTTTATATCAAGTCTTTAAACATTAGGCCTAATATTAAATGTGACAAGCAGAATTTGTCATAATCTATATACTCAATGAATTTCATAATAGTATATTATGTAAAGAGGCAATTATAATGGTAATTAAGACGTAAATGTTTATGAAACTAGTTTAATAGAGATGCACTTACTCCTCTACTATTCAATTTTGTACTAGAACAAGCCATCAAATCTTTAATAATAATAATAATAATAATAATAATAATAATAATAATAATAATAATAATAATAATAATAATAATACTTTATTTATTCTGGCAGAGTTAAGGCCATAAGGCCCTCTCTTCCACTCTTTAGAGGATGAACAAGGCCGAGAACTTAATGATATTAATAAGCTGTTAGTTTATGCTGATGATGTAGTACTATTAAACGACAGCCAGGAGATACTAAGGCACAACACGTATACACACACACTATTAAGTAACGAGAATAAATTGGAACTGGAAATAAACATCAATAAAACTACAAATATGTTCACACACAGATATGCATTTATGCATTTGGAATGAACGGTTAATGGCGGACGAACAAAGTTTTGAAGAAGAGGCTGAATTCAAACACACAGAAACATAATAACAAATAGGGAAAAGATGCACAAAGAAATTAAACTTAGCCTCAATTCTGGAAATGCGTGTTATTATGCATTAGGTCCTACAGGAACTCTTGTCCCAACGTCTCTCAAAAAAATTAAGCTGAAGAAATGTAAAATAGGTATTCTCCCGGTTATATGGACACTTACTTTAAGGAAGGAGAAAATATTACGAGCAATTTGAGAATAAAATTCTTGGGAACACTTTTGACCAAGAGAGAGAAACAGACAGGCAAATGGAGAAGTCTGCCTAACAATGAGCTACATGATCTTTATATGAAGCAAAATAGGCCTACAATAAGAACAGTTGATTATCATAGACTGCGATGAACAGGATATGTGGCACGAATGAGGAATGAAATAGGGGCATGGAAACTTTGTAGTAAAACCATAGGGAAAACGCCCCGTTGGTAGGGAGAATAACATTAATCATGATTTGAGGGAAGTAGATTATACAGGAGATGATTGGAAAACATTACCTCAGGATAGAGATATATAGAAAGCTTGTGTCCGCGCGGTCATGAACCTATGGGTACGATAGTACCTTCTGGCAAATACATTGAATCAGAGCTTAAGGGCAAGATGCCCCGTGCTCCCGGTTATGAAGATGTAAATTTTTATGTAAAGGGAAATGTTCACATTAACACAGCACTAGAGGAACTATGCTAATGCGTACAATTCCGATCCCTTCAGCACATTATCCTTTATATCCATCCTCATCACACTACCTATTATTCGAAATATTTTACAGTTTCTCTTGGTAGAAAATGGAATTCCCTTCCACCCTACGTCAGAGACTGCCAAACTTTACCATCTTTCAGAAACAAATTGAAAATAAAATTATTAAAGAAACAACTCACTAATATTATTTTTTGGTAATTAATAATTTGTTTTTTCATTATTTAATGAAATAGTTTTAAGATTTGTCAATATATTTACCTAATGCCTTGTATAATAAGCGATAGATTAATTCATTACAGTTTGTTACTTTCTTTGTATTTTTTCTTTTCTTTTTATGTATAGTAGATTCGAGCTATTATTCCTTTCTGTATACATTTTTCATTAGTTTAATTTTAATTGTATTTAATTGTATTGTATTATTAGACATAATTTTCATTATTGTTCAGTTTGGCATAATTGTTTAATATGTTCTATTATTGTTATTTTTTGTATTTAAATGTAACATAGGCTATATTTGTCCTGGTGAGTGGAAGAGAAGGCCACATGACCTAACTTCACCAGGCTAAATAAATCTATTCTAATTCCCTTTGTATAAAAATGTACATCCCCATAACAGATAGCATGGGGCATCTTGCTGTGAAGCCATTTACACTGACCACAAAATCAGTACTTCAACATCAATGATATTGGAGTGGTGCGTCAGTTTTGTTTTAAGAAACAGAACTTTTAAACTTTATTTTTACATTGTTTCTTTTTCTTATTCCTATTTTGATTTCCTTATTATGTTTAACTTACTTTGGTTAATCTTTTATAATTTACAAATAGAGACTTCAACGCATAAAGATAATTATGAAAATCCACATCCAGAAGAATGCAATTAATTCTTTGTAGAGAAAATTACTCTGGTCCAAAGTTTGGAGTCGAACTCGGATCCACTTGCTCCGTATCCAGAAACGCTGTCCACGAAGACAAGGCCGGTTAGCTTTAGGACTCAAGCCTCAAAAGAGTTAGTTCCCTATCAAGATTTACGGGATTTTGGGACTATTTTTGACCTTACGACTCCACCGATTCTTTCTGGTAAATCGATCCAGAGGCTGGCCGTTCTATCGCCGAAACAACTATGATATAATGTGACTTGAATAATATGATAATATTGTAATATCTGTCTCTATGAAGAGGAGTTGATTAACATGCAGATGATTAGAGTGATTGAGTGAATTTGAAGAATGAACGAGAACGAGAAGAAATATGATGACGTGATAAAACACTGTAATTGTTCACTTCACAGAAATTACATCGCGTGTTTCAAGCGGAATAGCACAAATTCATCCCCATGCTAGAGTGTTGTAAGGCGAATTCTTCTATCAAAATCTACAACATAAATATTTTGGTGGTTAAGACAAGCTAATGACTTTTTTTAATTATGTAGGTCAATATCTTAAACCTTACTGTAAGCCCAGTGGCGAAAAAAAATATATAGGCCTTTATAAAATCAAACTTCACTCCTCACAATAGTGTATTACCAGATTAGGATTTATTTGGAACTTGTACAGAAACGTTCTAATAGTCTAACATAAGTAGAAAGAATTTTTTTATCCAACGCGAGATTTGAACTCAGAATTCGAGCTGGAGATCTTGGGTTCAAATCTTCGTGTTTAATAGGCATATATAATTACCAACATTCTTATTCAATATTCTTTTTATTATTATTATTTTTATTGGATTGTTGAACAATAGATTTATTAACTTTATATTTATTTCAACGTATGGAAGTTCCGTTTCTTTTTAATTAAGCTGTGATTAATTAGAATTTGAACTCCAAGAAAATAAAAAAATAAGGTAGGCCTATACGTTATTAGAGGAATATAATTGTTCTTTATTTATTATTTTATCACTGATTGAGTGTAAGAGATGGCCATATGACTTTAATTCTGCCAGTTTAAAATTATATTATTATCATCATTATTATCATCATCGTTATCATCATTATAATGAGAACAAGAGGACATGGAGTGGATGGATACAGATGAGTGGAGAAGAAAAATAAAACTTTAGGCACAGAAAGATGTGTAAATATTAAAATTCTGAATGTAAATAAATAAATTTATTATTATTATTATTATTATTATTATTATTATTATTATTATCATTAAACCTCGTGGATGCAATAAGTAAAAACTGGAATGAGAACAAGAAGGTTGGAGGACATGGAGTGGATTGATAAAGACGAGTGGAGAAAGAAAATAAAACTTTAGGTGTAGAAAGATGTGTAAAAATTGAAAATCTGTATATAAACAAAAAAAAATTTAAATTATTTGTATTGTAATAATAATAATAATAATAATAATAATAATAATAATAATAAATATTATTATTATTATTATTATTATTGTTATTATTATTATTGTTATTATTATTATTATTATTGTTATTATTATTATTATTATTATTATTATTATTATTATTATTATTATTATTATTATTATTATTATTATTATTATTATTATTATTATTATTATTATTATTATTATTATTATTATTATTATTATTATTATTATTATTATTATTATTATTATTATTATTATTATTATTATTATTATTATTATTATTATTTATTATTAGTTATTATTATTAGTAAAGTTACTGAATATTGCACTGTGTCGTTGTTTACTGATGAGCAGACATTTGAGCCGGTTCCTTCTTCTAAGATGAATTCATCAAGACTCGATAGTGAATTATTTTCTATAAAAAGGTAGCCTACTGTATGTACTGAACTGACCATAGTTATAATCCAGCTATTCCCACAATTGTAATATTATTTTACTTTGTAAAATAATAATTAAATAAAAATTACACCAGAGGCATTTTTTCACTATTAAGTTAACTCAAAACTAACAATTGGACCTATAAATTTCTTATTATAATTTATGTATATTTCTATGCGTTTTGGCGTAAATATCTTTGTTGTGATTGTATTTACTGGTTATGTTACACATCCGCAATTGTTTGGAAGTTTTATTAATAGTGATAGACTGTTCCCATTAAGGAAGCTTTTTTATAAAAAAAACAACTATTTATAAAACTTCACAGAGGTCAGGAATGAGGTCAGAGAATAGCATTAATCATAGGTTGAGAGAGGTGAATAATATTGGTAATGACTGGAATATTATCTCAGCACAGGGATGTATGGAGATCTTCCGTCTACGCAACCATTAACTTCCGGATTCAATAGCACTGGTGAGTTAGTTAATGGTGTAACTAGTTTTCATAAAAAACATCCTGCCAGGTTTTTTAAATGGATGATCATGTTTTCTTGTTTCTCCATTATATTTTTTTCTTTTATTTGTTCTTACAATTTCCTTGTAGATTTGTTATGTGAAATACTTACTTACTCACTGACACTATCGAACCTGTAGGTTCATGGCCACGCGGACATAAGCTCTCCATACATCCCTATCCTGAGCTAATGCTTTCCAATCATTTCCTGTATAATCTACTTCCCCCAAATCATAGTTAATGTTATTCCACCTCAATCTTGGTCTACCAACTGGGCGTTTTACCTCTGGTTTTCCTACAAGAAGCTTCCATGCACGTCTTTTATTCCCCATTTTGTTAAATGAAATAGTGCTAACAATATTTAAATTTACACAGAGGCCTAACTGACGAACAGTAATAGTGTGCAATCTTCAGACTATAATGATAGGAAAAGCGCGCACAAAAGTGCATTAGTTTATGTCTCTGCTGTATACCAGCAACGATTGTGTTCTCTTTAAACAGACACTGAAATGATATCTTTCACACGGTTTATCACAGAGCTTACACACGCAGTCACTTGACGGATCATGATAGTTTGAATTTTTGCAGAGTTTGTGGTGATATCCATGCACTGCCAGTCTTATTATTGCACTGCGTATCTTGTTGTTTGGTCCAGTCCAGTCTCGATTGATCATTGCATCTGTTGCGTAAAAATCGTCTGGTATTTCTTTTGTCTTGTGTTGTCTTGTTTTCTTCAATGCAGTTTCCTATTTAGTAGCAGGTAGCAGGAATTTTGTGCGTAGATCTTCCACGAGGAAATTTTTCCCGTGCTAATTCATATGCAAGTCTAGATGGAGCAAATTTCGAGATCCCCATTGCTGCTTTTAGGAATCTTGCTTTCACTTTTTCTAAGGTGTTTAATTCTCCGTAACTGAGGTCAGTCCAAATGATTTCTATTCCATACGTTAAGATGGGAAGTATTTTGGCCTCAAAAAGTTTCATGGCTATTGCTGGGTACACGTTCTGAAAGTTTCATTTTAGAATCCAGGAATGTTTTCATTCAGGTCAAAATTGTATTTCGTTCGACAGGTTTAAAATGTAATATACAACTTCTTGTGCCCAATATTAAATTTTAATCATATTCCTCCATTCATCTCTTTCCTTCCAGTCACCAACCTGCAGTCCCCTGTCCTTCATCAAATTCATAATTCTCTCTATCCATGTCCTTTTAGGTCTCCCTCTTCTTTTCCTTCCACTTGGAAACCACACCAAACTCCTAACTTGGAAATCTTATCTTCTTTCATCTTCTCCACGTATCCAAATCATTGTAATTGTTTATCTCCCACAAATTGCATAATTCTTTCGTTACAGTCAATATATGGTAATTGGTGATATTGGAATAAAATTTGGTAGCTTATTAGAAGATTCCAAAGGTACCATTAATATTTGTAACAAAATTAAATATTTGGGGATTGATATAAATGAAGATGGAAACAATGATTTGGAAATAAGCTTTATCAAAATTAAATAAACTCAAATTATATTGGAAGTCCAGTCTTCTACTGTTATAGGTTCTTAGATTTGATTGGGCCTATTTAAATTTTAACAAATAACGTAATACTTGCACGTTATAATGAAAGGCGTTTATCTACAAGTGATGTTTTGTGATTATTAATGTATGATGATGCCACTTATAACGTTGTTGGAAGAAGACGCAACGATAATGGGCGTTGTTGGAGAACTTCAAAATATCTGTTGCGAATGTCGTCTCTGAATTATTGGAGTTAAGCACGCACTCGGGAGAGTGCTTTGTTTCCCCAATTTGCGTCGAGTTCATCTCAGCTATAATAATAACTTCTTGTTAATTATAATTCTCTCACAATCATCCCGCAATTTTACATTCTACAGCAATTTGCTAGATGGATGTAAGTTTTTTAATCTACTTTACTTTATTAAAATAAAAAAGTGGGTTAAATTAACATTTGGGGTGTGTCGTAAATGGAACAGCGGGTGGATGCTCACAGAAGAACAAACTTATATTATTATGAAGATAATTTTGCACATTAGGCTCTACATAAAAAATTAAAATTTAAAAAAATATATTTGGGTCTATTTGATAATTTTGTACGTAAAAAATGAATTTTAAGTTTGTTTTATAATCCAGCCAAGAAGAAACGAACAGATAGATTAATGCCTAATATAACCATTAACGCCTATTTCGCAGTAAATATCATTTAAGCGCATAAAATGTTTTTACACACTTTATATTAGCTTGACCTATATCTATCTATGTAACGGAATCTTTCAACACGATTTTCACCCACCTAAAAATATTGGATCGACTTGAAACTTTGTATACTTGTAAAGGACTAATGGCAATACAATAATTTCATAAATAATATATAATATATAATCGGTTGCGGACTTCTAGACTTTTTAGTCCATCGTTGTAAGAAATTAGTATTATGTCCTCTGATAGCTAAGTTGGTAGAGTGGTGGACTGTAGGCCATAGGTCGCTGGTTCAAATCCGGCCCGGAGGTTTTTTTAGAAGAGCATTACTTTTAGCTCTTACTACAATAGTATCGAATTTAAAGATATTTACATTTTGATCTTATTCTGTAAAATGTTAATGACAATTTTGTAAACTTACCACATTGTAATTTATCCAGAAAATATGAGAAGGATACGATTAACTGCAACTATTTATCTATATTAAAATAGGCCTATTCAAAAATTGTATAATAATGCTAGATAATCTTCTTCACTTCCTGGTTTAGGCAAGAGTTGCCTGTTCCGATAATGCTAGATAATAATCATTTAAAAAAATTATAATTATATTCGTGCCTAGACAGTAAAAATATCGTAAGCAACTAAATTGTCATGGGATTCCGGTTTATGACAATCAATTAAACTAAAAATAAAAAATAATAATAATAGTTAAAAAAAACTAAAACAACACGCTTAATTAGAAATACAAACTAAAAAATAAAAAAATAAATAATAGTATAAAAAACTAAAACAAAACGCTTTATTAGAAAAAACCTAAAAAATGAAAAATAACTTTAATTTCCAATAAGCTTAGGATAAAATTAAAGTGGTCAACAAAAAAATCGTACCCAACACATCTAGTATAAAACTAGAGTTATCTACAAAAAGAAATAATTTTACCATCAAAAGCGTGGGGTGCTTTTTATGGTTTTTACGTTTTCTTCTTACAGACTTTACTTTTACCAATATATGTTTATTATCAAATATATTAATTGATAAAGAGCACCCCACGCTTTTGATGGTAAAATTATTTATTTTTGTAGATAACTCTAGTTTTATTCTATATGTGTTGGAGATGATTTTTTTGTTGGCCACTTTAATCTTAACCCAAGCGTGTTGGAAAATAAATTATTTTTCATTTTTTAGTTCGGTTTTCTAATAAAGCGTGCTACTTTAGTTTTTAAAACTATTATTTATAAATTTCTTTATATATCCTGACTGATTACGAGTATTTGAGAATAATGTTCTCAGGAAAATTTTTGGACCAAAGAGAGATGAAGAGAACCTAAATTTCCAATAAGTTAGTTATACAAACGAAGTGTGCTAAGTAAATAGTTACATTCAACTCTTTCGGTTAAGATTAAGAAACAAAATACATTGATTTGACAAGTGATAATTCAACACATTTTTGTCTACTACTTGTAGTCATGAAAATAAAGTAGGTTTATATAGAACTAACCATAAGCTTATTTAATAACTCAGCGTAAGTAATGAATGACAAAAATATCGTAGGTATGTAAATAAATTAAGTAATAAATATCAATCATCCTAAAGAATTTTTTTTCATACACATCATAAATTTAATTGAGCAAAATATATGAATAATAAGAAAAAAATTTAAACTAAATGAACAGGTTATTATAAACGAACAAAAATAAGATAACGTTAATTGTTTTAAATATTTGCGTACACAAGTGAATAATCTAAATGAGATAGAAATAGAAATAAAATCAAGAATAAATACTGCAAATAATTTTCATTATGCGTTTCAAAACATATTAAGGAAAAGCTAGGCTATATTTCATCCATCCATAGTAATTCTGCCCGAAGGCAGGTCTTCACTGCAATCATAGCATTTTCATGCTTAGCTTGCAGCTTTACTGAGGAATTGTAAGTGTGGTAGCTTCCCGTTGCTTTCCACATCGGTAAAGGATGATGAAGATGATGATGATAATGATAAGGATGATGATGATCATATGATTTCGGGGACCGTTTGGGCCTTAAATGTTTCCTGACATTTGTCTTATAGGTGAGGAAAAACCCCGATAAAAACCTCACCCAGAAAAAACTACCCCGACCGGGATCGAACCCGGGCCCGCTGCGTGACAAGGCAGCACGCTACCTCGAGACCACAGCGGTGGATGCTATATTTCACAACGCCTTAAAATTCAACTTTATAAGACGATGATAGGGCGTATAGTGTTATAGTGATCTGAATCATGGACTTTAACCAGTAAAATAGAAGGACTTCTCCGGAATTGGGAGCGGAAGATTTTAAGAAAGATGTATGGACCAACATGTGAGGATGGACTTTGGAGAATTAAAATGAACCACGAGTTATATAGATTACTTAACTCATTAGAAATAATAGCTACTTTGAAGATGCGTATATTCGAATGGTTGGGTCATGTTTTGAGAATAGAAAATACAAGAATAGTAAAAAAAAAAACATGTTGGATGAGAAACCAGAAGGAAGGAGAAAATGAGGAAAACCTAGATTTACGGTGGCTGGATTATGTGGAAGCGGAGTTGAGATTAATGGGAATCAAGATGTGGAAAAGTAAGGCAATGGACGACAACAATGGAAATAATTAAAGGAATACAATGTCAAACTGAAATGACTATAGTACTAAGAAAGAAATCAACTTTTATAAGATTCATGATGTGTTCCGTTGAGGTATTATTAAAAATTAAAATATAAAATTATGGAATATTCACCTGAAAGCTCCGTCTCCTCAACTTGATTAATTATTTAACTGTAGCGCTTTCGGGACTTGTCCCATCATCGGCAGGATTCAAAAATGGTGTTTCACTGAAGATCTGGTAGAGGGGGTTACATGTATTGGGTTCGTTTTCGTTTATCAGATTGTCGTTGTTGTGAGCTGCTTTCATGATCAGTAATGCACAGAGAAAATAATCCAGCGAAGATAAACGTACTCGAAGAGATGGAAATCATGAAAGCAGCTCACAACAACGACAATCTGATAAACGAAAACGAACCCAACACATGTAACTCGCTCTACCAGATCTTCAGTGAAATACTAGTTTTGAATCCTGCCGATGATGAAACAAGCCCCGAAAGCGCTACAGTTAAATAATTAATTAAGTTGAGGAGACGGATCTTTCAGGTGAATATTCCATAATTTTATATTTTAACTAAGAAAGAAGACGATAAGGAGGCCGTGTCTTTTGCTGAATTAATGTATTTAAGTGTGATAAGATTGATCTTGTAATTGCAATTCAAAGAACTATAGTGGGATGTGCATCAGTTAGAGAAGTTCATCTTGGAGAGAAGAGTCATCAACATCATCACGTTTGGTGCTACAGCCCATTACAGGCTTTGACTGCCTCAACTATGCGCCTCCATCCATTTCTGTCTTCTGCCTTAGATTTTTCAGTCCTGTTTACTTAGTTTGGGGATTCTCAACGGTGTAAGTTTTTACGGGGTGAGGTTGTCAGCCTTACACCCAACCCCCAACTTGGAAGACAGGATATATCTTTTTGTCTGGGTTATCACCCTTGATCTGTCCGGCTTGGGAGGCCCTACCAGTAGCTTCTTCTTCTTCTTCCTTCCAAGTATTAGGCCAAGGCCTGTTACGATCCTATAGAAAAATTTCCCTCCAGTGTTTCATAGGACGGCCCAGTGATTTCGGGGAAATTCTCGTATAAGACTTGAAAGCATAATAATAGTCCCTTCGATTGATTGCTGGGCAAAGGAAGGCAAGACCAGTGATGGGGCAGCCATCTTATAGCCTCTGGTCAGGCTTTTTCTGGAAAAGAAAAGAAAATAAAGTAAAGAAGAAATGGAAGAAAGGAAAGACTCCCTAGCCCTCGGATGCCCTAATAGCGTCGGGGTCGAAAAAACAAGAGTTAACCACGAGAGGTTAGATAGTAAAGTTAAAAGAGTGCAAAACACAAGTAAGTGTAAGAAATGTTTTGCTCAGCTTGGGCACCTTGTGATCGCCATCCACATATCTCCTAGATGAGGACCCCTGAGAGGCCTACAAGTAGCTAAGTACATAAAATCAATATAATATTTTAATTTAACTCTAAAGATAAGCAACTTAATGCTTAAGACAAAGTAGTAATTTCACTAAGATTAATTAACTCTATTATGAAAAATAAGAGTGAGCATAATAATAAGAATGTCGGTAAATCCAGAAAGACTCTGCAAAACATGTGCCTAGATAAAACAATATTAATTTACTGATCTAAATTATCATCATTTATAACTGCAATAAACAGTCTACATGTAGAAAATAAAATAATAGAAACTGGAGGCAAAAATAAAAACAATATAACAGCAACAATAAATAGAGGTGTAAGACAGAGATGTCCACTTTCATCCTCCATTTTTAATATTTATATTGACGATATCATATATAATTGGCAGATAAATTTGGACTCACATTTCAAAATAAGAAATAAGATGTTAGATACCTTACTTTTTGCAGACGACCAAGTTCTAATATCTAGTTCAGAAGATGGTCTACAGAAATCGCTCTTTCAGTTAAATAACATTATACAGAAATATAATTTCAAAATAGCAATAAGTAAAACGAAAATCCTAGCTTTTAAGGGATCAGATACCGTAAGAGCT
>JASPKZ010009812.1:270000-540000 GCA_030220185.1 Diploptera punctata | reverse complement strand
CTATTATAATGTAATAACTGAACGAACCGGTCATCAAGAAATTATGGAGGAAGATCGATGGCAAAGAAATATATGTATGAAATTGGATTCCCCTAGAAAGATGGAAAAAAGGAAGGCCCAAAAAGCGTTAGAGTATTGTAAAAAAAAAGTAAAGTGATCCCACTACAGGCCTCAGGAGGCCCTTGGGGTAGTAGGAGGTTAAGGTTCCCACTTTTTCTGGACAATCGGCACTATATGCCGGGTTGTCAGCCCTGCGTGACGGCCGACTTTAAACCAAAAGCAAGTGTATGTACTCATTTCCGTTAGAGGCTGAGTCGACATCAGGGCCATAGTGCCGCCAGAAGGTTTGGATCAGTTTAAAAATGCTGACCCCACCGGGACTCGAACCCTTGACCTTCCGGCTTGTAGCGCACTGCCTTAACCACAACGCTACGACGTGCCCCTGTTAGAGTATTATGCAGGACAAAAACCTACAAGTTAATAATTGGCAGGATAGTGAAGCCTGAAAAAATATAATCAGGAAACAATGTCATCTGTAATAATCTGAATGATGATATAATATTTAAAATAACGACCGATTTTATCAACAAATGTTAAAAATTACACTAAATTTTTAACTACATGTTCTATTTCTTTTCACCAATTATTTTCTGCAAAATTTTAGTTAACATTATATATAGTGGGTGCCACAAGTATAAAAAATTCAGATGGCGGTGCACATTATTTAAAGTTATCTAATTGTTTTATTCTCTCTTAGCTCGGGTTCGATCACTAGTCGGCGGGACAAGTTTCCTGTGGTGAGGTTTCTTGGAGTTTTCGTCGCCTGTAAGAAAAATACCAGAAGACTGGTCATCATAGTCATCCATATCATATTCGCTTTCATATGAATATATGTATTTTGTTCAATTTTCCTGTTATTCCTGAGGTGGTTCCGGCATTGAGCTGGCAACTCATTCGGAAAGGGCCTTCATGTCCTTTAGTGCCCAAGAAATTACGTTCGTAAACTTGGGTATATATATTTTTCTGAGGTCGTGTCCCTGTAAGGTCCGGGTGGCTTGGGAAACATTGAAGTACTTGCAAAGAGAGAAGTTGTACTGAGGAAGAGAGAGAGGCATCTTTAAGGTGAAGAAAATTCCAAAAAGAAACCTTACCCAGAAAATTGTTCCCGACTGGAAATCTAACCAGGATTCCTTGCATTTGAGATAACAATGTTACCTAAAGTACAGATTGGGCATTAAGAATTAAAAATAAGAATATAATAGTAAATCTACCGCTACTGCTGTCTCGTAAGCAGCAAGCCCAGGACCCATCACCGATCGGGATAAGTGTTCTGAGTGATGGTTGTTATTCGGGGGGTTTGCTCAAGTTTGACCCTCCACCACCTCCTGGGATACCTCGGGCACAAGCCCATACTCCCCAAGTCCCAATTTTTTTTCCCCTTACCTACTGCGCGACCACTCCAAGTTCTCGGCTTAAAATCAACAGCCCGGGAGAAGGTGTTGGAGTCATCATGATTGAACTATAGTACATAGTACGTCAGGTCGCTCGCCCCTGACGACCCCACAGTTGGTCCACGGGCTCCTCGAGCCTAGCCGGAATAACTGCTTTGCTTGGAAGCATCGCAGATCCACCGACCTACAGAGACGCATCCTGCAGCCGTTGTGAAACCGGCTAGTCTTGATTCATCAAGCCCAGCAGTGTGAGATTTTGGTACATCCAGGAGCTCATCTCCTGGCGTCCCCACAGTTGGTCCACGAGCCCGTAGGCCGAACCGGGAGTCAGCGCAGACTCCTTTACTGCGCTGATCCGAGCCATGTCTTGGTGTGCCTCCAGGAACGTGTCCTGCCGCCGTTGTGGTTCAGTACGGAGCTCACAAGTTCCAACAGGTAAGCAAATAGTACGACAGGGCGCTCATCTCCTGCTGACCCCACTTATGGTCCACGAGTCCTTCGGACTTAGCCGGAAGGACTGACCAATAGATCCACCGACCTTTCTCCTGTACGCCGCGAGGGGACACGTTTGTTGCTGAAGTGGGTCCAGCCTGACCACTAGTACATCAGGTCGCTCAACTCCTGACGACCTCACAGATTGTCATCGGGTCAGTCATTGCAACGGTCCGGGAGACGGCGCAAATCCCACATCCAAATATAGCGCCCTGTGACTTAGCCTGTAGTTTCCCGGCAAATCAGGCGCCTTGGTATTGTCCCACCCATTCCGTTCGTAAGACTGAGTCTTGTCGTGCCGCTGCTGTGAGTCTAGCACACTGAGCAAAGTAGGCATCCAGGGTGCTCATCTCACCTGGCGCCCCTGCCTATAAGACAAATGTCAGGAAACTATAACCGTAAACGGTATCCGAACTTCATCTGGCAATTATAATCATCAATACCATATTCGCCATATTTAATATTGTGACAGTGATGGTCGGGTTTGTGTTCATGTAGTTTCGGCGTAAATGAACACACAAATTCCGTGTAATATTTTCACAACCTCTTTATTTTCTAGTTTGAACTATCAGTAGTAGATTACTCACAATATGCGCTAACAATTAATTTTGATTTAATGTTTATCTCACAATTATTTCGCATTCACATATGAGTTCACTTGCTACTATGTATCTTACACCTCACTGTATATCCGGTCATTTACAACTAACTGGCCTCCTGCCTTCGTCTCAAGTACATAGGCGGCGAGGATCTTTATAGGCTTAGGATTCGAGACACCTCGAACTGTAGAAGCCTCTGGCCACTGATCTCTCCCGAAGGGTGAGGGAGATGTTGATAGAATTATCTGGAATGAGGGCCCGGATACTTCGTTGTTTGCGCAGGCGTTTTGACTTGCGAATGGTGACTCTCGAATCTATTCCGACCAATGCGAGACCCATATTCTCGCCTTTCTCGCGTAATTTAAACGTCGCTATACGACGCGTAACAGTATGATTGTCTGTAAATAGTGTGTTACGTCTTAATGTTGTGTTGTCTCGGAGGAGGCACTGATATTGATCTGATCAATTATTCGGAGATTCCCTCCATGTCCTTGTGTGGTAAAAAACGATGTGTGTTATCCATAGATTAAAATCCCTCTCCCGACAGGTCATGCCACAGTAAAGCCCGGGTGGTGTATGACATTTGAAAAGTATCTTTAATGTGAGAGGTCAAAGTGAATTAATGGAATTATATATTTTAGTAAAATAATTAAATAATATTCGGCCCAAGTTATAAATTGTTTTAATTTAGCATTTGTAAAACATTTAGATTCTTGTATTGGGATTAAAATAAGCAATTAATCATTGAAACGATAATAGTTTAATTGCCATTTGAATAATCCCGATAGTTACCCCAGGTTTATCAGTGTTTACAAAGTTATTAAACATTTTAGAATTTAAAAAAATCTACGTCAGAAAGAGGAACATAATTCAAGTAACGCGGTTGAAAATACTTTACTTTGAATCTAATTCTTGTTATCTCTAATTACTGTCCGCCTGCAGCAATTTTACATAACTTTGTTAAGTTCCTGCCTTCATAACAAAACACACACCTCTGATTAAAATCCAGCCTCTACATCCGAATTAATGTAAATATTAAAATGTTAATTAAGGGTGTATAATTACCTGCCAATGCCGTTAAAATTGGTTATTAAACAACATTTTTTGTATAACGGTTAATGATGTATTTTATATGTTAATAAAGAACTAAATAGCAGGATCTGTGATACATATTACACGAGATTTTTATAAAAGTTTTTTTTTGTTAGTTCACTCAAGCAAATAAAATGTATTTATATACGGAAATGTTGCTCCTCAGTGGCGTATTTTTAATGTGAACGATTGCTGTGCTGATACCTCATCAACAGTATTTTCCAGTTCTGGGTTTAAATACAAACGAGGTATAAAAAACGTATAGGATCTATGAACCATTTTCTACGTACAAATGTACAGGTGTTTTTAAATTAGACCGACAAATTTTGGGACCAGATAGATAAACTTCATTGAATCATATTTTGTTAAGGAACGTATGGGCTGAGACGCTTCGTTTCAGTGCTAGAGGGATCTTACAGGAAGGGATTGAAGGACACGGATAAACACTCCTTCCAATCCAAGAGTCATTAGGTATAGTGCTATCGCTTGGTTTGTTTACTTCCGGAGCTCAAATAGCATTCAGAACCTATTACAATAAGTTTGTTTACATCCATTGGTACGATCTGTTTTTTTAATACACTTAAGTTATGCATTGTTTACAAGGTTTTTTTTCCCCTCTTTTCGTTTACACTATTTTCCTTCTTGTTTTACCTTTTTGTTAACTTTCTGTTATTCTCACATATAGACACAAGGACAAGACACACACCCAGACCCAAGGCGGAGATTAAAAATCCCCTACCCCGCCGGGAATCGAACCCGGGTCGCCGTAGTGGAAGGTAGGGACTCTACCGACTACGCCACGGCGACGGACAATCTGTTGGATAGGTAGGGGTGGGCCCACTGTCTGGTCGGCACGCTCGCCCGACGTGATGTGCCTAGATTTATTTTTTCTACATGAAGGCAATGGTTTATGAAACCGATATTTTACTCTGAAAAAGATCTTGTAGCACGATTATCAGCGCAGCCGCTGAAATAAGGGAAATCCCTTGCATCTTTGGAAGGGTAGACAAAATATGGCACACTGATGCACTGTTGTCTGGAGTTTAATGGATGTGTGTTCTAGTATTTGTCATGGGAACTATGTACGTTTTTTGTTTCTGCTTGTCTGTTAAGTGTTTGGATTAACACACTGAATTATACGACACAGAATAACTTGATAGATGCACCACCAACTCCCTTCCTCTAAGACCCCTCTTGTGCTGAAACGAAGCGTCACAGCTTGTTGGTTCCTTAACAAAATATGCTTCAATGAAGGTTAACTATCTGCTCCCAAAGTTTGTCGGTCTAATTTAGAAACACCCTTTATAAATATAAGTTCCGAAATTCGAAGTTGTCGGTTTGCAATTGAAAGCAAAGGTTCATCATCATTAGCATCAATGGCTCGACAGCTCCATGTGGGCCTTTGACCGCCTTCAGGAGCTTATGCCAGACTTCCGTGTCCTGAGCTTCATTCTTCCAGTTTTTTATTTTTAAAATCTTAATGTCTTGAATTATACTATCATCCCATCTTAATTTAGGTCTTCCAACTTTTCTGGCCAATAGATGTTGCTCATTGTAATTTCTTTTTGAATTCCTTTTGCTGTCCATACGAATAATGTGTCCAGCCCAGGCCAATCTATTAATTTTAACAAAATTCAGAATAAATGGCTGATTGTACAGTTTATACAATTCATTACTGTATGTTTCTCTATACATTCTTTTCTTTCACGGCACCAAAAATGGATCTGAATGGGCTACCTTTCAAAACGCCCTAATAATTCCTCATCAGATTTCAAAATGGTCCAAGATTCTGATGCATATGTTAACACTGGTCTAAGGAGAAACTTATACATATGTATTTTTGTCTTTCTAGATATAAACTGAAATGTAAACATTCAAAACATTTAGAAAGAAAAGGTTACCATAATATAATTTCCTGATAAACGTATATGAAATTAGGTCTTAATAAAAAAAGCTAAAAATGTCCTAAGTGGCCTCAAAGTATTAATCCGTATCCTTCGCTATCCTCACTGTACTACCATTAAATAATACTTTAAAATCTTTGTTATTTCATTATTAATCACTTGTATTTAAAATTTTATTCAACGTTCATCAAAATACTGATAACGGAACTCATTAAAGTTTTGAAATTAGTCTAAAGAAGAAGAATATGAGGTGAGTGATAAAAGTTTACCTAAATAAACAATACCTCATAGTGTGAATTCCTAAAAAAGTAATTTCAAGATATTCAGCCATCCACTGACTTCGCAAGATTCTCGTCGGTTAGACAAAACACATTAAGTCTTATTCATTACTTGAACTACGGTCAAATGTTATCGCACCGAAAAAGCGAAAACTGACTTTCTCTTGTGTTTGGCAGAAATGTATACTTCTTTACTTTATTTTGTAGGTGTTTCAAAGTCACATAACGGTACGCCATTTTTCATCCATGTACTATCACCACCGCCGATGAGGAGATACAACATAACATAAAAACGGCGTTTTCAACACAAGCGTACAGCCTAAAAGTATTGTCAACAGATATGTCTGAAACTTATGTAAGCCGACCTTTCTTTGCACACCGATTGTACCAACTCTATTTTAAAGTCGGGTGTTGATCTACCATTTTCTTTTGTGATTAACGTGTTTTTCTTAAATTTAACAAAACAATATGTAACACTTAAACTCCAGGACCTTCTGTTTACACACGGATAACTGATAACCAACTATTATTAACAGAACATCAAACACGACTTTAACTTGAAATTAGGTATGTAATTCTAAAGCTAATGGCCAATCCTGCAATTTGTTTTAAATAATTAGCGTTTCAACGATTCATATTAGAAGGCTATATGTCGCGATGTTACGCCTGGAGCTCACAAAGGAGAAATTATTATTTTACCGCTAATATAATAATGAATAACGTCTAATTTAGAACACTGAAAATAATAAAATAACATTTGATTAAAGATGGCTCTCAAACACAATCATTGAGTTATTGAATCCATTGATATCTGTAATTGAAAAATAAAAACTATTTCATTGTTTGAATATTATCAGAATAGCCAATAGAACAGAAAACAGAACATAATAACATGTACGGAAAGAATTTGTGTGTCTGACTCACCCCAACATCAAGGCTCTATTCTGACATTACGAGCCGGTGGGGAACGCGTTACCATGGCAAAAGCGCATGCTGTTCACAATCCATAGAATTTAGTGGGTAGGCTCGATTTCTCAAGTCCACCGTAATACCAACCCATACATATGCTAACGTCATATAGGTTATGTTTAATTTCGAAGTAAAATATCACGATCTGATGTTAGTAACAAAGAAATCACATGATTATTAAATAAACGACTACAAGTAAAAATTAAAAATATAGTTCTTAAATAAATTAATTTAGTAAATATTAAAGCTATGGGAGACGACGATCCTCAGTCCCCCCCATCAATATTTGCCAATGTTAAGTAAAACAAATCAAACATGAATGTGCATTTGTCAGTTATTGGAATTATTTCTTTCTTATTCTTAGTTTAGCCTCTCCCTTAGAGGTACTTTTACGTGTCCCATGCTATTCGGGCCTTACAGTGACACGACCTATCAGAAGAGGATTTTTAAACTTCAGATCACAACTTAAGGGCATGGGATACCTCCCCGAATGAGGGATCAGCTTAAAACGGAACCACCTCCGAGACAGCTCGAACATTTAAGATATCGACACAAAAATCACTCACACACTCATATATAGCCTAAACAAGACGAATATGATAGGATGATTATGACGTCCAAACGTTATTCGGGGACTATTTCGGCCTTAAAATTGCCTCACATTTTGCCTACAGGTGAGGAAAAAACCCTAAAAAACAGATAATTTGTCACGACAGCGGATCGAACTAGAACTCTGTTGCGTAAAATACAACAATGTTACCCCGAGACCTTAACGATCCATCTATCCATCCAATCACAGTAATTCTGCCCGAGGGCAGGTCTTTCACTGTGATCATAGCATTTTCATGTTATGCTTTGCAGCTTTAGTAAGGAATTACAGTGTGGTAGCTTCCCGTACTGTAATTACGATTTGGCCCATAAATATTTTTGGCCCCCAAAAGTTTAATGAGTTGTATAATATAATTCGTATCCAATAAATAAATACACCACAATAAATAAATACAAACAAAATAAAAACAAATAGATATGAAATTATTGTATTGTCACGAGTCCTTTATACGTATACAAAGTTTCAAGTCGATCCAATGTTTCTAAGTGGGTCAAAATCGTGTTCAAAAATTCCGTTACATAGATACAAAGACACTTTTATTTTCTGTTGCTTCTGGCCATGATTTTAGAAACAAAGTATGAAATTATTGTATTGTCACGGGTCTTTTACAAGTATACAAAGTTTCAAGTCGACCCAAAGATTTTAAGTGGGGGAAAATCGCGTTGAAAGATTCCGTTACATAGATAGATATATAGATACAGGTCAAGCTAATATAAACGTGTAAAAAATAGTCGTGGTTTAGGCCTTCCTTTTTTTTTTTTCAATAGACTTTTTTTTTTTTTTTTCAAATCTTGTTAACAGTAGACTTAAGAATAATTAGAACAAATTTTAAAATGTGTAAGAACATCTGCTCTCTTTGCATGGAAAGTTTGCTGTTTGATCTAAACCGCAAGCTGTAAACCGCATATTTTTCACAAAGCGAGTCACCGGGGAATTATTTCACCTAAAAATGGGGAGAATGATGCAAAAATATTGCTGAAAATCCCATAAAACCACCAAAAACACGTGAGCCGATCCGCTTAGAAAGATCCTTTTATACAAGTTAGCGATCTATTATATTTTAGCATAGGCTATATTATAACCCTAACACAGATTAGTTTCACTAAACGCCACGGGTGGTGTTAGTGTTGCTATATCCCGGCATTGTTAACAATGATGCATGTTTACCTTTCTAAAGAATAACATCATCCAATTATCGCAGGAGGCTTTTTTCCTTTCATTTTCTTCTATACCTATCAGTAATAATTCCTTGAAAAGATAACTTCTCCCCTATAAAATTATCCTTTGCGATAAATGCAAATGATGACGAAGATGAGCTTCATGGATTGGTGAATCTGAATGTAAAATTAAAGGGCTACTGCATTATAAAGTTGGGTAGTTTATATATACATGCTGGAAATAGAAGACATAATAGAGAGCCTCGAAACCGTTTAGCCAAATGTTTTCATCCCTCCCTCAGAAAACAACCCTCTGACTATGAATAAGGGTAGCAAATAGGGGGAAAGTGCTTTTCTCTTTTGTCTTGGATTTTGAGGAGAGATCGTGTATATGTAACGCAAGAGAGGTGGAGGAGGGGAAATTAGAATCCATAGTCAGTGAATATTCAAGTTATTTCACGTTATAAATTAAGACTCGGCAATTTTCTTGCCATAAAAATTGTGGCTGAAATTATCTTCGGTTTTAAGTTCATTAAATGTATTATTACTCTCTCCATTCTCTCCATGAGAGACGTATGCGCTAAATACTTAAGTTTACATACGTACGTATGTATTTTCCAACAAACTCACTGACGTCATCGCGTCCATAGGTTCATGGCCGCGCGGACATAAGTTCTCTACACATCTCTACCCGCCCCTGGAATTCCCTTCCTCAAGATATCAGGGGTTGCCGCAACTTGACACTTTTATGTCGTGCTTATACAATTACCTGTTAAATTAATAATTAATTTTTCTCTAGAACTAAATTTATTCCATGTCATCATCATTATCATCTTCATGGTAAGCCGTCGGCCTGTTCTGCTCCCAGAATTTATCTTCCCATCGTCTTCCCGGACGTCCCACATCTCTATTGTCTTGAGGTTGACACAACAGAGCTTGGTTTGTTAGCCTAGAAGAGTCCATTCTTTAAATATGTTCATGCCATTTTTGTTCATAGTTTTTGCATTTGTTGATTTAAATTAAAAAAATTGAGTGCTGGCCTAGTTGTTTCACTAGGAATGTGGTCTCTTAGAGTAATTTATTCTAGGTCATTAATAGTTTTTATCTGACTTTTCTATCTTGCATATTTTATATTTCAATCGTTAAATCTAGATAAAATCAAAATATTTTGTAAATAATAGTTATATTGTAGACGTACCATTTATAATTATGTTTGTTGTAATTTAGATGTAAGAACAATTTTTCTATTTTTTTAACCTGGTTGAGTGGTAGACAAGGCCTTAAGGCCTTAACTCTGCCAGGTGAATTGAAGCTATTATGATGATGATGATGATTATTATTATTATTATTATCATCATCATCATCACCATTATCATCCTAAGCTAATATTTTCCAATCATCCCTGTATAATCTACTTCCCTCAATTCATGGTTAATGTTATTCTCCCACATCATTCTTGGTCCACAAACCAAGCGTTTTGCCTCTGGTTTTCCTACAGGAAGTTTTCATGCTCCTCTTTCATTCTCAATTCGTGCCACATGTCCTGCCCATCGCAGTCTAAGAGACTTAACTCTTATTATAGCTGGTTTCCTATAAAGATCGAGTAGCTCAGTGCTATGTAGTTTTCTACATTCGCCTGTCTACTCATCTCACTTTGGACGTACATATTTTCAGAATATTTAATTAGGCCTACTATATACATAAAAATATATACTCTAACAGTGATGCCCAATCATTTTTAAGACTTTAAAATATACTTTCAAAGCTTATTGCACTACAGAAAGTGTACTAAGTCTGCATTTAATTATAACACTGTCTCGTGAGTACCAATAGTTGTACTTAATGCAGTATTTTATCGTGTTTTCAAATATGTATTTGAAATATCTCCATCGCCCACAGTTTTTATGCATTTCATTCTCAATTAATGGATTTAAATAATTATATTTTTAATGAACTTTTTTTTTCGTCCATTTGTCCATTGTAAAATAAAACCAAATAAGCCAACTCAAATGGTTTCAGCTATGAAAAGATTATCAAGGTAAGTGGAATCCTAATATGCTGACCGATTATTGTTGGACCATCAAGAGGGATGCTCCACAGGCGAAATATAGCAGAAAATCGTCATTGCTTATTTTCTAGGTGAGTCCGAATGTTCGAATATTGTGTTGTTACGAATGTAGAAAATATTAAAGTGTTTGAAATTATAAATGCCTGTCTCTAGGAAACCTTGTGTGAAGGAGAAAAACCGATATCTTGTTTGAATTAGGAGAAAAAATACTATCAGAATCACATGTTTTTTCTTTCTGAGACAAAAAAAAAAAGTTTATTTTTTGTTGCTGAGTGTTATCAGTCAGCATAGCATTATCCTTCAAATTAAGGCTACAACTAGTTATAATGTAGGTTACTTGTTTTAATTGTGAATAGTGCGTACATATATACAGTTGTAAAAACAAATGTAATATTCGAATAGTCGAAATGATAGAATTGTTAGCTGTTTTCAAATCCATCTTCAATTGCAGGTTATTAGCTCAGTTTGATGCTTCTGCTACAGGTAAGAGATACTTTTTCAAAATTAATGACGAAACACCGTTGAGATTACTATTAATATTTAAGATATAAAAATAGATTACGGCCTACCTTAGATCTTAGTCTTCCTCAACTTTGGATGTAAGGTGTAGAGTACTTTCGAAGCATATGCTTCATCCTCAGCTTTCATATACAATCGATTCTAATGGGTTTATTGAATTAATTATCTTTGTCTCGGTCCTTGTAGGAGCTATCAGGGGGAAAGTAAAGAATCGATTTAAAATGGCATTATCTACTGCAAATCCCTGTAAATCGGTACTGGTTGTTTGTGAGAATTTTGTAGAGTGGGTTGACGTCACTGGGTGAGTTTTCATTAAGCAGGTGAGTGACTCACCCCGTGACGTCAACCCGCTCTACAAAATCCTCACAAACAACCAATACCGATTTACAGGCTGAGGATGAAGCATATTCTTCGAAAGTACTCCGCGCCATACATCCAAAGTTGAGGAAGACTAAGATCTCAGGTATTCTATTCTTATATTATAAATATTATGTAAGATATGATAGTACAGAAATGAACACATTTTTCTGGGCTTCCTTCGATTTCATATCAATCTTTCCACTTAAGAGGAAAAGGTAAAGTGATCTCTCGACAGGTCTCAAGACCCATTCTAAACAACGGGCACAATGTGTCAGCAGATTGTCAGCTCTATGAGACGAGCCCTTAACTTCAAGAAAACAGAGGCTGTTACAACCTCAAAGCCATAGTGTCATCAGAAAATTTAGGCCATACTAAAAACTCCTCAATGGAAATTGTGGGATAAAAATATAAGTAATAAAAATAAAATTTATCATCATCATCATGAACAAATTCGTTTTAGGCTATGTGGCCTGTACGGTAAACCTAGCGAAGATGGTCTTGATCTTTCCACCGATGTTTTGGTCTTCCTTGGTCCCTATGTCCAGTGGGGGTATATTGGAATGCCAATTTTGGAAGTCTATTTCTTACCATTCTCCTCAGATGATTATATAACCTATATCATAAAATTGTTAAAAGCATCATTACTTATGGAGCAGAAGTTTGGCCATTGACAACAAAAACAAATAAGTAGGCTATATATGGCAAAGGAAATTGATTTTATGCGAAGGGCAGCAAGAATTTCAAGAAGAGAAAAAAATGGAAACTCAGTTATAAGGAGAAAATGAAGATTGAAGACACTATTCTAGATTATATTGAAACTCAGCAATTAAGATGGTACGGACATGCCCAGCGAATGGAAGAGGATCGGCTACAAAATGTGTTTTGGAATGGAAACCAGAAAGAAGACGAGGCAGAGGAAGACCTAAAACTTCCTTGAGTCAGGGAATATATTTATACAAGAAAGAGAAACATCTACAACTAGGAGATTGGATGAACCGACAAAATTGGCTATTAGAAATCGAACTATGTCAAAGACATTAACCAGCCAATGATCTATCTATTAAAAACTCCTGAACAAATTGGTAATCGAACCCGCTGCTTATCGACTTGTAGCATAATGCCTTAACCAATCACCCTACGGTGGATCCTACCAAATATATTTAAATTAACTCATTTGAATGAATTATTACAGAATAATAATGAAATAATGGCTGTTAATACTGTAGTTTATAGTTCAAGACAAATACGACGCATAGGTTTTTTTTATATTTACTCTGATTTTATGCCAACAATAGGCTATTTGGAATTTAAGTTGGTCATATCTGTTTTATTGGATTCATTGCACTCAATTAGTTTTAGCGAATTCCGTAGGAATGAAGCTATTGAGGCTCTTCTCATGAAAATATTTTTGAATAATTTTTACAGATCTTCACTGATCCTTTTGGGCCTAAACATATATGTGTATATGTAGAAAACAAGCCAACAGGCTGTTAGCAGTAGAAATCGATTTTTGGAGGCGATCGACAAGAATTTCAAGATGGGATAAGGTCAGAAACAGCACAATAAGGGAAATTATGCAAGTTGAAAAAAAAAGCATGTTAGGAAAAATAGAAAAAAAGCATTTGAATTGGTATGGACACTTCATAAGAATGGGAGAAAAGAGAATACCAAAGAAGATCCTTAATTGGAAAGCTAATGGAAGAAATGGAAGAGGCAGGCCTAGAGAACAACAGATGGTTTGGAGTGAAGAGAAGTATGGAAGCTAGAGATTTGAGGGAAGAAGATGATTTAGACAGAAACCTCTGGCGACAAATCACTTTGGGTTGAAGGAGAAACATTGTACAATATTGTGGAATATTCCTAAATTTAAAAAAATATATATATATAAGTGTATGCGTGAGCTAACACTCAAGATGTCGCAATTTTTGTTTTCTTTTGGAACAAAACTCGGCATATTGTGATGTATTAAAATAAATGAGATCGAGTTCGTTGACTAGCAAATCGGACCATAAGGAGTAGATGTTTACCTGAAGCTAAAATTTAAAAATATTTCTAGCAGACGACATTTTCTATTTTTTATAACGAAATTCAATAAATTAATGTTATTTAAATAAAACGACGAAGGTATTTTCGAAATATTAGCGAGATCCGACTTTTAAGTGGGAATTTACCTAAAATTTTAAATTAACCCTTAAATTGTCAATATAATATTTTCTCGTGCCAGTTATGTAAATGTTCCGGACCGCAAAAAAAAAATAAATTCATGTTAAACTGTGTTATTTTATACATTATTGCGTAATTTGACATAAATGTAAGTAATTTTTACTCGTTTGTCTTTCTATTGATCTAAAAACAATATTAAATAAATGAAATCAATGTATCCAATAAGATACATTTTTAATTTAAGGGTTAAAAAAGTCACTCTAGCAGCCACCATGTTTACTTTTATCCCCATGTATCTGTACATCATACAAATTAACCCTTAAATTGGTAATCAATTGAGTTGGTGTTTACTTGATGAAAATCCATATTTTATTAATTAAATTGGTGATTGTTCTAAAAACGCATTTGTTTAATCTATGTAGTATTTCTACTAAAGGTGTGGAAAACTAATCTGTAAACAATATTTTAATTTGTATCAAAATATATAACCATAATTAAATAGGTGCAAGAACTTACGGTTATTTGTGGTTTGTTTTCACTCCTGCCCGACACATTTAAATATACTGGGATGAGAAAGTGATTTTCTCGAATATAAAGGATAACAAAAGAAATAGGGCCTATACATTCCGTAAACCAGAAAAATCGGACCATTAATTCGATTCACTTAAGAATTCACTTAGTTTATGCATTCCTGTTGAGAAACTTGTTTATACGTAATATTGAAATAAATATAACATAATATAAAATATAATATTTTTTTACTCACACGTATTATATTCATTGACAACTCCTTATTCGCGGGGGATATGTTATGTAAATATGCCGCGAATACAGAATCCGTGAATATGGAATGGTGATTTGTATGGGTAGCCTTTATAGGGGATACGTTCCAAGGTCCCAAAATAAAATAAAAATTATCAAAATGAAATCAATTTAATGAGAGATTTTGAACATTTTATTTTAATTATTATTGTCAGACTTAGGCAAGGGCTTAAAGAACGTAGTAATTTTTTTCTTGTTTTGCCGCTTTTAAAATATATTTCAATTCAGATTGATATTCAGCTGTGAATTCTGCCATTAGAATCCCTTATTTTATCTTCGGATTTCTTGATGAATCGTACAGTTGATTCATTGAAAATTGAAACTGCGTGATATACCTAGATGCAAACGACTCGCCAACGCGTAAACGGTCATGCATTTGTATTTTCAATTTAAAAGGCAACACTACTTTTTTCCGTTTCGGTACTAACTTTTCTTTCCATTTACTCGACATTATAAACTGGGAACAAAGCAGAAGAGAGACTTTATTCAGTCAAAATTATTGCAACGAATGACAAGTTGAAACAATAAAACACCGATTGTGGCGGGGGCGGTATTTATCAACGGACATAGAGGCACGTGAAGTACGGCGGCTTTTAACAATGAACTTTAGGTTTAAGGTTTGTTTAACTTGGATATTTGTAAAAGACGCCTTGGCAAGTGTCTGCAGTAAAAAAAAAAATGTGCCGACGCTTTATTAAAAAGCGATGCTTTACTATCGACTGGATCCGCGAATAAAGATATTTTAGCCGTGAATACAGGACCTGTGTCGCATAATTTCACCCGCGAATAACGGAACCGTTAATAAGGAGCTGTTACTGTACTTACAGTGTTAGTTCGATTCATCGAACTTTTTCTTTTTTTATTCTCGAGAAGCGTTCAAATTATAATCTTCATTTCTTCAGTTACTTTTACATTAAATTATTGTATTTTCGACCTACATTCAAAGGTTTTCCAATTTAATACTTTTTAAAACTATAGTTCTTATATTCGTTAAATAGTACGACACATTTAAGCCTTAAATTGGCTTAAGTCAATTTTTCATGCCATATCATTTGTGTCGGTCTGTAGTGAAAATAAAACACTGCATGATTTGTTACTATTGAATATTGTATAATTTAACATAAATTTAAACCATTTCTAATGATTCATTTTTTCATTATTTTATTATAAATATTATATGTACAAATTAAAACAGTATCTTACAGGACAGATTACCAATTTAAGGGTTAAATGCCTATTAAATACATGGAGTATAATCTATTTTAAAATAATGTTTCTGAAATTATGTTTATTTATTAGCACATTACTACGTTACTGCCGGATATGCAATACATAGTGTAAAGTTCTTTAATATAATATTTCAATGTGTGTAATTAATTTCAATCAATTGTTATTACCGCTGAATGGTAGTTTTCTCTCTCTAATCGATAAAATTAGCAAACCAGTTTCTTCGTAGGAAAAATGTGAAGATAAGATAAAAAAGTTATAAAACATTTTTGCCTGTTAAAATACGTTCAAAATAAAATGTTGTGACCATTATTAACGTTAATTCCCTTATTTGTTATTAAATATCTTAATGTAACTAAAGTTAACGTAGTGGTCTAAAATAAATCATAGTTTCTAAAAACCACTTAAACTATTTTTAAAATAATTTCTAATTCCTAAAACCACTACCGGTAAATTATTTTAAAATAAGTCCTGATTCCTAAAAACCACTAAACGATGTTAAATAAAAAATCTAAAAAAGTGTAAGAACATTGATCTTGGGCAACCTATAATTTAATTATTTGGTTTATTTTCTCCCTTAAAAGTATCACATTACTCTCAGTCAGAAGAGTAAGCCTATATCAATAGGAAATGTAATAGGTTTCGTTTTTTATGAATTGATTATTATGATTTGGTCCCGCGCCGTAGCCGAGCGGTTAAGGTAGGAAGCCTTGGCGCAGAGCTACGGGACTTGCGCTGGTTCGAGTCTCCATGGGGGAAGAAATTTTCTCATGGTATTTCGGCCAGTATGGGACCGGTGCCCACCCAGCATCGTGAGGCAATTGGGTAGCTACAATAAGTAGCGGCTCCAGGTTGAGGAACCAGCTGTAACGGCTGGGGGACTCGACATGCTAACCACATGTCACCCCTACACTGGCTGTTGATCATCTACCTCTGTGATTGACACATGTGGATGTGAAGGGCCAGCAGCCGGCTGGTAAAAGGGCAACCGCTGAAAAGTGGAAAGACCCTCAATCGGAATTATTATGATTTGTCTCCTTACAGTCCTTCTTTAATACTCTGCACCAATGTATCTTTTAAAATTCGATTCTTAAATAAATTGATAGTAAAGAGGCCTCTAAGCAAAATATTACAGACATCAATGACCTAGTGATACCTTAATTGCCTGTTAGATGTCTCATTGGGTCGGTGTGTTGACCGCATACCATCCATAATATCTACGAGCAAATAAGGTAACTAAAAAATTAACTTGTTCTAGTAACTCCTTGCAAAGGAGAGAGGCTATGGTTCAACAATGGCCTACGCCATTATAGATAGCTATGATTTCAATGATTAAAACCATTCTAATTTGATACACAGTTATTTCAGTTGTCGGTACCCTAACACTAAAATATTTCTTTTAACTTTCAGCTTTTTTATCAGTGTTTTCGATTGGAGAACTAAAAGCATGGACTTCATCAGCACTTCCAATTCTCCAATCAAATAATACCACACTCAACGAACCAATAATAGCTTCAGAAGGCTCTAACCTGGATTCTGTAATATATATATTTGCATTTATTGCTTGTCCATTCTATGGATACATATTGCAAAACATGGGAAGAAAAATGGTAGGACACCTTGGCATAATGCCGCTCATCATCGGATGGATGATCGTAGTTTTAGCTCCATCTTTTACAGTTCTTTATGTAGGAAGATTTATTCAAGGTCTGAGACTTAGTGCAACTACAATCTTTTCTAGCATGTACGTCAGTGAAATTTCTGAAGACAACATCAGAGGAGCTCTGGGATGTTTAAGAAATGTTTTCTTCGCAACCGGAATTATTTTTTTGTGTTCCATTAACACACATTTAACTTTAAGCACAATATGTTTTTCTTCCATTGTCATGCCATCGTAATTCCTTTTTTTAATTTTCTGGATTCCTGAATCTCCTATGTATTTATTAGGATAGGGTTTTATGAAGAAGCGTTTGATTCTTACATTCAGCTTCGTGATGGAGATACAAATAGAGCTGAGGAAGATATGAGAAAACTTTGTAAGATTTTACAGTGCAATAAAAAATGTACTTTGAAAGAAATTATAGTGATCCGAGGGACAAGAAACGCTATATACATATTTATAATCTTATCCACTATAACATAGTTCTCAGGTGGAAATAATATATTGATGTATACATCAACAATATTTGAAATGTCAGGCACAAGTATAACACCATATTTTGCTAATATCATAACAGGCGTCATACTAGTTCCAGGGTCACTAACTTCATTTGTTCTTGTAGATGTAATTGGAAGAAGAGTTTTGCTCATGACCACTTGGATATTTGAAAGTATTTCACTTACAGTTCTAGGTGTTTATGTATGCGCCAAGGATATGGGACAGGATGTGAGTGGTTGGGGAATATTCCCCGTGTTATGTATATATATTTCTGTTTCTGTTACGTGGCGGGTGCTGGTATGTTAATTTATGTTATTGCTGCCGAGACTTTTCGACCAGAAGCCAGGAATTTAGCGGCAAACATTTCAAGTGTTAGCTGGATTGCAAGTTTTATATCAATTAAACTTCACGAAAATTTGGAGGAAGTAGTTCAACTTCATGGATGTTATTGGATTTATGCAAGCATGTGCTTAATAGGGGTATTATATACGTATTTTAATGTCCCTGAAACAAAGAATAAAAGCTTGGAATCTATTTTCAGAGAATTAAATGGTGATTCGCAAGCAGATGACATGTTTTAAGGATAAACAGTGAGATTACACTATGCACGCCATGATTATAAAATTCAAAGTAAAATTAACAGTATTTTAGGAAAATATACTTATATTAGCCTTAAGCTATATTAAAAATTGTTCTGTAACATAAAATTCATTAAAATATAATAAGTCAACATTTTTGGGTATATTAAAGGTCACGTACATTTATTTGGCCAATAAAATAAAACTATTATTTCCAGGAGATCTAAGTCAAAATTGGATAATAATGAAGTCCCACATTATTTATAACAGATATAAAATGTTATAGTCTACACTATATATATAAATATGTGTGTAGGTAAGTAATGGTATCACGTTAACAAACCATGAAGACCTATAGGGTTATAGATCCAAATTATAGACATGCCATATAATATTTATTTTTATTTAATTAGATGTAATAATATTTTTTCTATTAGTTAAACCTGTTTGAGTGGTAGACAAGGCCATAAGGCCTTAACTCTGCCACATAAAATAAATTTATTATTATTATTATTATTATTATTATTATTACTACTATTATTAAGTTGGCTCCGACTGATAGTACTGTGTAAGGGCCCCTAGACGCTGAAGACCTCATCGGCAGAGTCGGCGCAGGAGTAGTCCTTCAACACGGCGGATCTGGCGGAAGAGGCAACCCTATCTCTAAGGGAAATAGAGAAACGCTGCCTTGTGGTGAAGAGGGACCTTCAAAGGCTATTGGAGAAAAACCCAGACAGAAATTTTCCCAGTCCTCCAGGTTGGGGGTTTATGCGATGGGCCAGCTCCCCACACATAAGAAAAAAACACACGATGCTAAAAGACCACACAAATCAAAGCCGGACAGATGAGTTTATTCTTTGGCCAAATTGTAACCAATTGCTTTGATACGAAATTCTGAATTTGTTCAACTATATCTTGAACTTTTAATTTTTTGAGTATATCTGTGTTTCTTTGCTTGTCTAGTTTTGTTTATACCTAGGAATAGACGTAAAAATTTAATTTACAATATTTATTTGATTTTAGGCTTTGGAGGTTTGGCACGGGAAGACGACAGCAGCTGTAAAACCCGAAGTTAGATAGATAGATAGATATTATGTATTCACTAGGCTTATTCTTATATACAACAATATTAGTAAGGTGATTAAACATATGTTTCGGTTTATTACCACTACGAAAATGTCTGTAGGCCTATATATTTGAATCAGTCATTTCGAAAAGGGATCATGTCCAATTATTATAAAATTCACTTATTTCATTATTCCATGTTTAGATACCTACTTCCATTATTTCTGTGTGAGAATGGATCAACTACACTATTCCTTTACCACTTTCTGACTTCATTAAGTAGCAATTTCACATTCAATGCTTTATCCTGAACAAGTTGAATCAGTTTTTCTTCCTCTCCTGTAAAATTTGATCAGCTGTAGATGATCCATTTTTCGAAATGACTGATTCATTTATAGACATATATATATATGCAAGGATGAAAACGATCTCGTACGAGCACATAGCTACACACATACCTATATAGGCCCTTCAATGGATGATCCTACCGAAAAATCTTTATCCAGAAAAAAAAATGCTTAATCTGCAGCCTAATTGAATTTTTAAAAATGAAATTTTGGATCTATCAAATAGCTAATACCAATACAGACACCTTAAAAGGACTTTGAGAATTAAAAGTTGCTTTCAGCTAAAATGTAATCCTCTATGTTTACCTGTATGCTTGATAGGAAATCAATTTAATATTTTAAAACATTTTAGTTTTTTGGTACATACGTTCCATTATTTAGGTAAAATACTTAATAACAATTCTTAAGATGATGAGATAAATAAATTAATAATAAACATTTTTGAAAGGGGGAAATATTAACAAAATTCAAAATTAAGATTTATTATCATCACAATTATTATCATTATCACCATCATTCTTCACCGGTGTGGAAAGCAACGGGAAGCTATCACACCTACAATTCCCTAGTAAAGCTACAAAGCATAGCATGAAAATGCTACAATTGCAGTGTTAAGACCTGCCCTCAGGCAGAATTACTATGGATGGAATTCCTTTTTAAATAATCAATATAATGGATAATAACTATGGATTTTCTTGGATAAACATGAGAGTATGATGATATATTTAAAGAAAGTTAATGGAACGTCTAGAAGAGAAAGAGTGAGAAATATGTCTACGTCAATTTGAGAAAATATAAATATTGAAACTGTAATTCAAATTACAGAAAAGATAAATTTGAAATGTATGGATATATAATTAGAACGGATGAACGAAAAAAAAATCAATCAAGACTGTGAATGGCAAAAATAAATTGGAGAGGAAGATTGAGAAAGGGAAGGGTATAGTACAGTCCACAGACGAAGAGAATGAAAGCACGGGACGAAGGAGGACACGGGGAATTGCAAGCGATACAATGGCATACTACCTTAGAATAAAGGAACACTCATGACGTATGAAATACCTACTGCTTTCATTCACTTCGTCTGTGGACAATGTAGGCCTATTGGTGAAACAGCAAGAAGGAGAGAAATATATTTACTGTCAGTTAAGAGGTTGGCCCAAAAACAATAAATCTTAAGGAAATGAGTAGATGGCCCGACACTCAAGGACACAAAGGAAAAATTTAGAAGAAGAAGAAGAAGATTTAGGTTCAAAAAAGTTGCAACGAATTTTAATATGAGCATTCAAGAATACAAATTATAACCTTCCTTTAAACGAATAGGGAACGATTCGCTGCACCATGGTTTGAGGATTATTGTTCTCATTATGTATGATATGAAACGAGATAATTATGAATATTATAGCCCTATTGTGCCACCGTTCTAATCAATAACTAGCAAGTATCTTCCTATCAGTACCTTGATCCGTAGTTATGACCCTTTGGCAAGGAGCTGTCTGCGTCCCTAAAGCCCGCCTATATCTGAGTCAAAAGTAAAGTAATCCCACTACAGGCTTCAGGAGGCCCTTGTGGTAGTAGGAGGGTAAGGCACCTACTTTTTCTGGACAATCGTCACTTGATGTCAGCCGGGTTGTCAGTCCTGCGTGACGGCCGCTTTTACCCCCAGAACAAGCGTCTGGGACTCATTTCAGGTAGAGGCTATGTCGACCCCAGGGCCATAGTGCCGCCAGAAGGTTTGGCTCAGTTTAAAAATCCTGACCCCACCGGGTCTTAAACCCTCGACCTTCTGGCTTGTAGCGCAGTGCCTTAACCACTACGCTATGTAAATAGTTTAAATTAAATAACTTACTTTATCAACTTGTATAAGATTCATGATGTGTTCCGTTGAGGTATTATTCAAAATTAAATATAAAATTATGGAATATTCACCTGTAAGGTCCGTCTCCTCAACTTAATTAATTATTTAACTTTAGCGCTTTCGGGACTTGTACCATCATCGGCAGGATTCAAAACACCAGTTTTGAATCCTGCCGATGATGGGACAAGTCCCGAAAGCGCTAAAGTTAAATAATTAATTAAGTTGAGGAGACGGACCTTACAGGTGAATATTCCATAATTAACTTAATTAATTATTTAACTTTAGCGCTTTCGGGACTTGTCCCATCATCGGCAGGATTCAAAACACCAGTTTTGAATCCTGCCGATGATGGGACAAGTCCCGAAAGCGCTAAAGTTAAATAATTAATTAAGTTGAGGAGACGGACCTTTCAGGTGAATATTCCATAATTTTTTATTTAATTTTTAACTTACTTTACTCAAGAATCTGCATCAAAAGTAAAATAATCGCAGACAACGGTATTTTTGATATAACGAAATGAATGTAATATGTTATCATTAGACCTTGTACTACAATACCTACATTACAGATAATACAGATAATACAGACATGCACTTGTATTAGCGTAAACGTGTAGACATGCTCGTAGCTCTTTAAATAATTAGCTGTCTTTTAAATTTAATATTGGATCGACGTATTACTATTTATTATTTATATGTTTACTAGCTAATTCCCGGCGTACACTACTACGCCTAAATAAATGAAAATTAATATGCTTTTATGTTTATTTGAATAAGTAAGAGGAAAAATAATTATAAATTTATATTCTTTACATACCCCATGCTTATTACCCGGCGTTTCCCGGGAATCTACTTATCCCGATCTTCTTGACATAAATGAGCTAATAGACAAAATTCGTTATTGTGAGTTTAGTAATAACTTAACTTTTTTTATAGAAGGGGCGGGGGGGGGGTTAATTAGATTTTTTTACATAAGAATAATTCTTGCATTTTTGGTAAAGATGCCTATATTTTCTGTTCATTTATGACTTCCTATATCCGTGAAAGAATATCCGCCATGTGCTGCTAATGCATGCACAGGATTCTACGTATTTGTCTCGGTCTTCTTGGCATCAATGAAAGACAAAGATGGTTATTGTAAGTTATCCGTAAAAGATAAACATATGCTGTCGCGGACTTTTTTGTACAACTTTTTGAGATATTCAATTCTGTGTACATTAATTGTGTGTATTTGTTATGGTTTAGGCAGCGTAAGCCATTTAAGCGTCCAAAGAGCTATTATTTTCACGTTTTCCACTACAAAGGGCGATTTTTAAGGGTATAGGAGTTGAGTATCACAACTCCCTTATAGCCTTTGTTCATCCCGGGAATCTGCTGAACATTTTGCAAAAAGCCCCATCACAATCGGATCAACGTATGGCCGCGCATAAAGTACGAACGAACAAACAAACAAACAAACAAACAAACATTAATTTGCAGGCCTATATTAGATTTTAAAATCGATCCAACTACAAGAATATTTCCAAACCTTACATCAACATACGATAAAATATATAAAAATGAAGTAGACAGAAACGTTAAAATATGATATTTGTTTTAGATAGAAGCGTTATAAAATTGAATTCGGGGGTTATCAGAAAAAAAAAACTGACTGAGGTTCCTTCCATTTTTCTTAGATTTCAAGGAAAATCTTGGGTTAGAACGTGGTTAGAATTATCCATTTTATGATACAATTAACATTAATTTAGTGACCTTCGACAGAAACACATAACAATAGAAATACACTGCCTAATGATACAACCAGAGACTCCAGTAGTGATTTGACCTACCTTAAATATTAATCTAATATATAAAAAATGAATACGTTTGTTCGCATTTTATGCGCGGCCATAACGTTGATCCGATTGTGATGGGGCTTTTTGCAAAATGTTCAGGAGATTCCCGGGATGAACATAGGTTATAAGAGAGTTGTGATACTCAACTCCTACATTCTTAAAATTTGCCCTTTGTAGTGGAAAACGTGAAAAAAGTAGCTCTTTGGACGCTTAGGCCTAAATAGCTTACGCTGCCTGAACCATAACAAATAAGTACACACAATTAATGTACACAATTGAATATCTCAAAAAGCTCTAGAGAAAAGTCCGCGACAACATACATTTATCTCTTACGGATCACTCACAATAACCATTTTTGTCTTTCATTGATGCCAAGAAGATCCAGACAAGTACGTAGATTCCTGTACAAGCATAGCAGCACATGGCGGGTATTCTTTTACGGATAACTTACAATAACGAATTTTGTCTTTTAGTTCATTTATGCCAAGAAGATGGAGATAAGTAGATTCCTGGGCAACACTGAGTAATCAGCACGTAAAATCTTAAAATAATTATGATATGCATTTATATTTTTTTTTCATTTAACTTATTCAACTAATCATAAGAAATACATTAATTTTTGTCTTTCAGCTCATTTATGCCAAGGCGATCGGGATGAGTAGATTCCCGGACAACGCCGGGTAAACAGCACGGGGAATCTTAAAATAATTACGATATACATTTATAATTATTTTTCATTTTACTTATTCAACTAATGATAAGAAGTACATTATTTTTTGTCTTTAAGCTCACTTATGCCAAGAAGATCGGGATGAGTAGATTCCCGGACAACGCCAGCTAAAGAGCATGGGGTATCTAAAACTAATTAGGCCTACGATATAAATATAATATGCAGATAATATACCTCTGAGGGGTAAATGGGAAGTGACACTTAATAATCGATATTAGTATATAATACGTAGTTCTTGGGTCGGAAGTGACACTTAATAATCGATATTAATATATAATAGGCCTACGTAGTTCTTGGGTCGTTAAACAGACTAGGACAGTCTCATGACATTTAAGCCTATGTTTGACTCCTAGGATTTAATATGGGGCATGTGAAAGCATTCGAAAATGACTGATACTAGTTTTGCTTTATCCCCGGCAAACGCGAAAGATTTAAATTATTAATTTGGACTTGTATAGGCTCAATTCTGGAAATGCGTGCTATTATGCATTGCAGAGACTCTTGATGTCCCAACTCCTTTCAAAAAACATTAAACTGAAAATATACAAAACTATTATTCTACCAGTTATATTATATGGATACTTTAAGGGAGGAAAGGAGATTACAGGTATTTGAGAATAAAGTACTTAGGAAAATTTTTGGACCAAAGAGAGATGAACAGACAGGTGAATGAAGAAGACTACATAACAATGAACTACATGGTCTTTATAGGAAGCCAGATATAATAAGAACAGTTAAGTCTCGTAGACTGCGATGGGCAGGACGTGTTGCACGTATGGGGAATGAAAGACTTGCATAGAAGCTTCTAGTGGAAAGCCAGAGGAAAACGCCCAGTTGGTAGACCAAGAATGAGGTGGGAGAATAACATTAACTATGATTTGAGGGAAGTAGATTATAGAGGGAATGATTGGAAAGCATTAGTTCAGGATAGGAATGTATGGAGAGCTTATGTCGCGCGGCCATGTACCTACGGGTTCGATAGTGCCAGTGAGTAAGTAAGTAAGTATATGGACTTGTAGCTGCAGCATGAAAAAGGTACGTTTCCGGACAAAAGTTCCTTTTTCAAAGCGTTATCTCCTCCCAGTCCCCTCTACGAGTCTTGGAAGTTTGTAATAGAAATTTCCGAACATTCTGTATACGCTATATCTGAGTTTTTAAATGTGTTTGTATTTTTATTACATTATGTGAGGTATATAAGGTACAATCAACAGATTATTTTCTCACTGATCTTGACATCTGCCCCTGCATCAGCCGGTACATCCCCTCACCTCTATCATGTCACCCCTATCATTAGCAATTGGGAGAAGTATGATATTTTCTCCTATTCATTGCTATAATGTTACAAAAATGCATTTTTCTGCCTGACATACGACATTATTAGAGCCCCCTCCTATTCCCGAAACAATTTCTGACACTCCAATATGTTATAGGGTATACACATAGGCCTACATCAAGGGCATGTAGCATCATATTGTAAATATGTATTGTACCGTAGAGTTCAACAGAAAAATAAGAAATTATTTGATTTATTTAGTCTGGCAGAGTTAAGGCCATGTGGTTTTCTCTTCCAATCACCAGGACAAATATATGTTATACTGTAATACAGCAATCATAATTAAATAATATAAAACCTAAATGAAAATTTGACCATTAATGCGATATCTACGGGGTGAATCATAAATATGGCTATACGTTTGATCGCGTTTTGTGATGAAAATATTACCATTACAGGAAATGTGAAATTATCGTTGGAAAGGCAATTATTCAAATTACAGCAATGGAATAAAACAGTGTAGAACTTACGTCATTAGTCAAATGACGTTGAATATGCAACAGCAAATTACAATTGCTGCATGACAATAACGTATGATAATGATCGTGAGGCCGCAAGACGGGCAAGACGTGAGTTTAACGTAGCATTGCAGCCGTGGACATGCTAAAATTAGTGATTGAGGAAGAAATTAGAGCTATTCCTCTAAACATGTATCATAACGCAGTGAATCACTTCCCAAAGCGTTGCCAATTATGCTTGGATGCAAACGGCGAACAGTTTGAAGCAATAAAGTGAATTGCTTAGTGTTGTTGTAAGTGGTTTGTTTTGTTCTATTGTTGTAATTTGAAGGATTCCCTTTCCAATTATAACATCATATTTCCTTTAATAATAACATTTTCGTCACAAAATGCGATCAAACGAGCCATATTTCTGAATCACTCTGTAAAATATTAAGATCGGTAACATCACCAACCGTTACGAATTAGGCCTTTGTAGACATGTTTCGCCACCTCTAGAAGCCTTTTAAAGGACTCCTCGGTTGGCGATGTCCTTGGGGTTTATATTGCATGTCACATCTTTTTTGGAATTTTTAATTGTCCATTATTTTTACATGGTCTAGCCAGTTTAATTTATATCTGTTGGATTTTTCTTCTACTGATTCTACTTCTAATTGTTCTAAAATTTCTTCATTCTTTTTTTCTATCTAAAAGAGTGTATCCTACTATACTTCTGAGAAATATAATTTCCGATTGTTTTGATTCTGCTCATATATATTTTTCTTAATGTCCAAATCTCACTTTCATACAAAAAGGAGGGTAATAATGTTATTTAAAAATTAAACTAATAATAAAATGTACACAAACAAGACAAGTTGAGTTGTTCGGTAGTCAGGCCCTATCTAATGTGCATGAAATAAGTTCATAAAGGAAAATAATGTGATATAATAAACTAAATTATCGATTATCATTATTTAAAACACCCACTTAAAGTATTTGTCAATCTTATTACTATTTTTATAAATTAAATTAAATTATTATTAATTGCTAAAAAAATACTGCCAATGAGGTATACAAGTTAGTTTGTTATTATATAATTTTAGTTAGTTTTTTTTAACAATGTTGCAGTTTGACTGTGTAACATAGGGCGGAAGAGAATTCTAAGTTCTAGCAAGTGAAACTCTATACACAGTGTGGTGAGGAGAAATGTTATATTATATGGATGCGAAACATGGACTCTTACTTTAAGGGAGGAAAAGAGATTACGAGTATTTGAGAATTAAGTTCTTAGGAAAATTTTGGACCAAAGAGAGATGAACACAAAGGTGAATGGAGAAGACTTACATAAGAGTGAACTTGATGGTCTTTATAGGATGCCAGATATAATAAGAACAGTTAAGTCTCGTAGACAGCGATGGGAAGGACATGTGATACGAATGGGGAAAGAAAGACGTGCATGGAAGCTTCTTGTAGGAAAACCAGAGGGAAAACGCCCAGTTGGTAGACCAAGAATGAGGTGGGAGAATAACATTAACTATGATTTGAGGGAAGTGGATTATACAGGGAATGATTGGAAAACATTAGCTCAGGATAGGGATGTATGGAGGGCTTATATCCGCGCGGCCATGAACTTGCGGGTTCGATAATGCCAGTGAGTTAGTTAGTTAGACTTAGTGGTGAGGAGAGATATAAAGGACAATGTGCTGATGGGATGATTATGTTTGTACTATAATGTTCAGTATCATCAAATGAGGACATCTTGGTCCTTTAAGTATAGGCCTAGTTTTGGCCCAAAAAATATATAATTAAAATATAAAATTTATATTTTTATAACTGGTCGATGGGTTGAGATAATGAAGTTCCTTTTTTCTGATCGATATATAACAGTATCCTTCACATATTGAGAGTACTGTATTTTCATTGGGTTTACCACAGGTAATCAATATAGACATTAATGAATCAGACGTTAATCCCGACTTCATTTATTGCATGCAAAAGTCTTTATATCCAGACCATATATTAAGTGATAAAATGTTGTATATTAATACATCTGCAGAATATGTTTAAAAGTTTGTACAGCTCTTTGTTTTAACTTTTTAATGCAATTTAATCTGAAACAAAATTATATCTGTTCAGCTATTTTTTGGGAAACCTTTAGCCCTAACAAAAGTTATCCTCCTATTTCAGGTGAACATTAGTTCACAAGTCTAAAAAACTTAACAACAAATTGAGGGGTCTAGTAAGACAGAGCTATACCATTTTGAGAAGAAATGGAAATAATCAGTGCTACTTATATTAAAATTTACATCCTTTATATAGTTTACATAAAGGTATGTTAAGAAGAAAAAAGTTACCCCTTTATTGTACAAATAATGTTGTAATATAATGCTTTATGAAACCCAATTTATTTCCTTTTCTTCTCAAAGTGGCATAGCTCCTTCACCTACCAGACCCCTCAATTGTTTGTATGCATTAATCATGACTGCACTGTAATATTGGTTGAAGTTTCAAGAATTCAAGGGATGACAATCGCCAATATAAAAACTAAATTAATAAAGAACGTAACAATTTATGTAACAATTGCTGACAAGGGAACTGTGAACCATTGCATGTCGAAATTTCCTTTGAAATTTCTCTCCGAGAAAGCGTTGTGATGTATCAAGAGCTTGTCCAATTTTTTTCTGCCGTTTATAGCTGCATAACGCAAATATACAGGGTTAAATCTCTCATTTAAACTTAAGGGAAATAATACAACTCCTCACTTTATCCTAAAACGAATATTTGGTACCATAACGCATGAGAATGTTAAATGGAGGAAGCTCTGATTTATATCGCTGTCCTATCAAGTCTAGCAAATTGAGATGGGCAGGTCACGTGGCAATAATATGTAACAACAGAAGTTCTTTCAGAATTTGTATTGGAAAACTTTTAGGTAAAAGATCAGTAGGAAGGCTTACACGTAGGCGGGAGAATAAATATTCGGAATGGTTTTACGGAATTGTATATCGAAAATAAAAACTGGATTCAGTTGGCTGAGATGGGAACTGGATCCTCAGTTTACTAATAATAATAATAATAATAATAATAATAATAATAATAATAATAATATAATAATAATAATAATAATAATAATAATAATAATAATAATAATAATAATAATAATAATAAAATAATAATAATAATAATAATAATAATAATAATAATAATAATAATAATAATAATAATAATAATAATAATAATAATAATAATAATAATAATAATAATAATAATAGTAATAATAATAATAATAATAATAATAATAATAATAATAATGTATTGTCTTGTATGCCCATGTTTCCCATAATAATAATAATAATAATAATAATAATAATAATAATAATGTGAATAAGTGGCAAGTTGACCAAGAGGACAAACCGAAGAAAAAACTGGAACATCTTGGACAGATGAGAGAAAACAAGCTCATAGCAAAAGAATGAAAGAAATTTGGGCTCAAAGGAAACGCCTCTAAGTACTTTGCGTAGTCCTACATGGGCCCATCCGCAATTTAAAAAAATAATAATAATATTAATAATAATAGTAATAAGTAATAGGCCTAATAAAATAATAATAATAGTTATAACAGTAATAATAATAGTAGTAGTAATAATAATAATAATAATAATAATAATCCAGGGTTTAAGCCTGTTAGCTAGTTCCGGTTTCATGAAAGCTAGAATTGTTAAAATTGTTCAGACCATCTTCTGTGTGGGCGTCCAACATTTCTCCTTCCGTGCGGTTTATAATTTAGCAATAATTTTGGAAATCTTCCTAATAATAACAATAATAATAATAATAATAATAATAATAATAATAATTATGAGAATGGATGGTAAACTAACCGATAAAATATAAGAATGGCCATTAAAATTATAATAGGCATCCTATCATCCCTTCGCGATTGGTGGTAATATTATATCCTGAATTATATAGTGCATGCCGGTTAATTGGAGGGGAGGTTAATACAGACATCTTTTATAGAGCTGCGAGTGCGGTAAGCAAAATTCAATACATACCCCCCGGAGTGTTGTATCTTTAAAAGAGATGCCGACCAATCACAAGTTCCCAGCATGACGCTTGTTGTTACAGAAGCTTCTCAAAATAATGTAACCTACAGTAGCACATGTCCCTATGCATTACCAAAAGGTGCCGACTGTAGTATGGGGAAGAGATTATGTATCATAGTCAATAGAGATCCAATTCATTCAAGCTTCGCAACTTTTCTATCTTAAGTAACCAAATGAATATTGAAACGTGAGCCGATTATGATATTACACGAATATCTTACAGAAGGATACATCCCGAAACGACACGGGAAATAGACCTACTTTTCAAATGCGATTTTCCCATGTTTACTTGAGCAAGCTCATTACTGTGAGAACAATATTAAATATTCTATTAATTAATTAATTATGAATTTATGTAATATTTTTTACCTTCTTCTTCTTCTTCTGGTTTATGCAACAGTTGCCTGTTCCGTCTTCACTAATAGATCTAACACCATCTCTTCCGAGGACTTCCGACGTCTCTTCTTCCTCTCGGAAAATAATGTAAGATTTTATTTGGTAATCTACTTTTTTCCATTCTTTCTACACGTTCTTTCCACTGTTTCTTGTTGTTAAATATCTTTTCTTTTATGGAGTAGATCTGCAGTTCTTCACGGATATCCTCGTTCCTTATCTGGTCCATTCTAGCGCATCCTATTGCTTTTCTTAAAAATTTCATCTCGGTTGCTTGGATTTTATTTTCTTGTTTGGTCCCATACAAAAGGGCAGGGACCGCCATTGTTTTATAAAATTTTAATTTTGTTTGTTTATGGGCTTTATTATTCTATTTATTGAGCCACAAATAGCTTGAAACTGATGAGTTTTAAGTTCAATATCTTTATTAGGCCTATATCCATAACTAATATCAAATATAAATATTTAAAGTGGGATACTTGTTCAATAATTTCGTCTCCAATTATTATTTTTGCACGCAGAGTGTTTCTTCCACAAAATGTCATTGCTTTTGCTTTGCTAACCGAAATTTTAAAATTATAATCGCTATAGGCCTATACTGTAGGCCTATATAAGCTGGTTTATAAGCAACCAATTGTAACACATCTTCATCATGGTCTAGCAAGACTTATAATATTTTTATATGAACTAAAATTAACTCACTGTCACTACCAAACCCGTAAGTTCATGGTCACGCAAACAAAATCTCTCCATACACCTCTATATTAAGATATTTTTCCCCAATCATTTCCTATATAATTTACTTCCATCAAATCATGGTTAATGTTATTCTCCCACCTCATTCTAGGCACCTTTACCTTATCATGGTGGAATGGCTTCCATGCTTAAATGATCCCAAGAGCTGCGACAGCGGCGGTACAATTGCTGCCGAAAGAGTTACCCATGCCGGTCAGGTCAAAGGTGATAATCCAGACGAAAAAGTACCATGGTAGAAAACAGTGACGATATTTCACCGTAAAAATTCAACCGTCAAGAAACGCAGACATGAGTTCCGCTGGCGTAAAATATATATTTATTTTTATTTGCGATTAGCAAGACACGTGGCACGAATGGGGAATGAAAGGAGAGCATGGAAATGTCTTGTAGATAAACCAGAGGGAAAACGTCCAATTGGTAGACTAAGAATGATGTACGAGAATAAGATTAACCATGATTTGAGGTAAGTAGATTGTACAGAGGATGATTGGAAAACATTAGTTCAGGATAAGAATGTATGGAGAGTTTATGACCGCGCGACTATGAGCTCATAGGTTCGACAGTGAGTTAGTTAATGTATTTTTATTAATTACATCTTTATTGAATAGGGTTACAATGTATAAACATCTTCCTATATCCAAAGTTAGAGCACTTTATTTTGTTTTCCTCCATTCATTTCTATCTTCCCAAGCTCCTTCCTTCACCCATTCTCCACCATATTGATCTTCTACTCTCTTATATCCATGTAATCTTTGGTCAACCCTTCTTCTTTCTTCCCTGAAGAGTCTAATCAAACAATTTTTTTTAGATAATATCTGATCTGGCATTCTTCTGACATAATCATATCATTCTAGTTGTTTATATTTGATGAACTCTAACATCGAAATTTGAATCTACATTTCCTGCCTGATTACAATGTTCCTATCCCCTCCCCAATCTGAAACACTCAGCTAATTGTTTTAAGTAGCCATTTCCGTTCACGATAACCATTCAATTATTTATTTATGTTGCGATCTATTTAGCATTATCATTATCATCACAGTCAATATCAAGGATTAGACCTTAAGATCTGTTCCGATCTCATATTAAAACTAGTCTGTACATATTTTACTAGGTCTTCCTACATTTCTTCGTACTGGTGGTGTGTAGTGAACAATCCGTTTCGGGATTCTGCTGTTATCCATTATATCGATGTGGTTAATCCATTGTTAGCCTACATTTTCTACTCTACACTATAAAAGTTAAATTTTAAACAAAATTATTTTTGATTTCGATCTGTTAATATCTATTTCAGTATTATGTTTTGCTGTTTGATACTAATGGAACTGTTTACTTGTTTCCCAATGGTAATAAAACTAACTTACCGCTACCTACTGAAATCAAAACATGTTATAGTAAAATACACTCACTTCTCTAGAATCCACGTAATATCAATAAAAAATCAAGCTAATTGATTTCAAGAGGCAACTTTTTAGACATATTCGAGAGGTCCCGGATTCAAACCTGGGTCGGCCCAACCGGCTTTACTGTTTTTTTAATTTATTTATCCTGGTGGAGTTAAGGCCATGTGGCCTTCTCTTCCACTCACCAGGATAAACATATGTTACTTTTGAATATAGCAATCACAATTAACTCTAATATTATACACTAAATGAAGATTTGATTAATAAGATAACATCTGTAAGATTAAGATCGATAAAACAATAATGTTAATTATAATTGACATTAAGACTAAAACCAGTAATAAAATGTGTACACGGTTTCTTCGTCATCAAATCAAAATGTTCATTAAATGAACCCATTTCATCGTAATCGCCATGAACAGTATCATTAAGTACATACACCCGATATGATCATAGATATTAAACCATCAATAAATAATATAATTTTTTATTAAGAATATTCCATAATACAGTGTTCCTCCTTCCACCCGAAGTGATTTGTAGCCAGAGGTTCCTGTCTAAAGCATCTTCTTCCCTCAAATCTCAAGCTTCCATACTTCCCCTCACCCCAACTATCCAACGTTCTCTAGGTCTGCCTCTTCCACTTCTTCCCTTAGCTTTCAAATCAAGGATCTTCTTGGGTATCCTATATTCATCCATTCTTATGAGGTGTCCTTACTATTTCAAACGTTTTATTTCTATTTTTTCCATCTACTTTTTTTCAACTTTCATTATTTTCCCTTATTGTGCTGATTCTGACTTTATCCCTTCTTGAAATTCTCGTCGATCACCTCAAATAAATAAAAAAACTAATATACAGTACTCACTATAGCGAGAGTGGAAAAACAACCAGCTTATAGTAAAATAATACTGCTGAAACGAGTTTACTCTTATTAATAGAGGCAAAACAAAACTATTTTTTATAAAATTATGATCGTGGTTGAAATTTCGCTTTTACGGTTAGGAGCCGTGTATTTTATGTTTTTTACAGCTGTTATAGAATCAATAAAACATTGTGAAACATAATCATGGATCAGATTTCATTCCTGCAATGGACACTAAATACAAAATTTTCAGTGCAACTCAATGTATCATCTACCTATATTCCAATTTATAGGCAATAGGATGTAAAAATGGACAATATGGTACAAATAGATCAGAGTTTACGCAATGTATGCATATAAATGAGAGAGTGTAATGCATGTATAGATCAATAAACCATTTCAAACAAATGCAGAGTGACTAACCGCAAATTATTGCTAATGAAGAATGACAAATGTGGTGTGTAAATTCCATTCGATACATGTCAACCAACTTCTCACATCCAATTATTGTCATTAATGAATATTAACACTTGCATTATTCAACCAGTTCACTATCTCTCTCATTCCCTGTCATTGTCTACTGAATAGACAAATAAAACGATAAAATTGTCTATTTTCAACATTTTCCGAAAACACTCTGTTATTAGAGGCCATTTTGATTTTTTTAATTTCCTTGTTACTGACTGGCAGTTACATCATTCAGAGGAACAATTAAGGCAATTATAACTACATATCGTCATAACTATTAGTTCTATCCACTGTAAAAATGAGCGTATTTTTTTACATTGTTCCATTTTAATACCACGTTTCCCTGTACGTGAATGCATTCAAAAATCCAAAAAGTGTTTTCTATGTGTTTGTACAATTATACTACCTGAATCATACAGTAACTAGTTGTAAGCACGAAATGTATTAGATTACTCATCATATCAGAAAATCTGAAGATCAGCACAAAATTTAAGATAGATTAGCTAAGAGGTTAGATTTCTTTATCACGAATAAATCAGCTTATTATTAATGAGAAGTGTAAATTAGCTTATTCTATTAAATAAGAAATGCAACAATTAATTTTTGACCATCCTCATGGGCTAGTAGTCAGCGTTTCTGACTACTGTTCTTGAGGTCCCGGGTTCAATTCCCGGTCAAACCAAAGACATTTTTCCTTAAAGGGAAGCATTCTTGTGGTTGCCCAAGGTATGGAATTTAAGTTAAGAACTCTTCTGGCGCTTCATTATCATTTATCACCCATCATAACTCCGCCTTCTACGCGCCCAAACTTCAGAAGTGAATTATAATTAAGCCAATGCCAGGAGAGAACATCAGAAGTGTCAAAATGACAACCTGAGGCATTGAATAAAAATAAAAAAATAAAAAACAATTTTTAACACATATAGCCAATCTTTCCAGTCCAACTTCTCATTTCTAATATTAAAAAAAACGAACTAAATCACAAAAAATTGAATCTACAGAATCTCTTTGTGATTTTTAAAATATAAAAAAAAGTTATTTTTGGATTCCAACATAAAATATATAACATTATAAAATGATATACCTTGTATGCAGTCTGCTCAACTATTTGCTAAAATAGTTAAAACATTGTAGGCTTTCGGGACCCGCTCCATCCTCAGCAGAAGATTGTTCCTGCTGGTTGAGTAGCTGTTCAGTAGATAAGTAACTTCCCGCTGAGGATAGAACTGTCCCGAAGGTATTATAATGTTTTAATTATTTTAATAGTCGAGACTGCATACAAGATATCAAAAATAGTAAAATTCATATCAAATTCCGTTGAGGTGAAGTCATATGATGAAAGTTAAAAATTAAATTGTACCTGTTGGTAGGTGCCGTCGTCCTCAACTTTGTTAAAATATTATATATAAAATTAACTGGAGCGCTTTCGGAAGTTATCTTCCATCTTCTGCAGGTTGAGTTTCCGCTACTTGTTGTTGTTGTTGTTGTGTACGGTGATGTATACTCCAACTGTTTATATAATTGCTGCTACAAACAGTTGGAGTATACATCATCATACACAACAACAAGTAGCGGAAACTCAACCTGCAGAAGATGGAAAATAATTTCCGAGAGCGCTCCAGTTAATTTTATATATACTATTTTAACGAAGTTGAGGACTACGGCACCTACCAACGGTACAATTTAATTTTTAACTTTCATCATATGCATACAAGGTAGGCCTACATAATTTTATAATTTTATATTAGACATTTTTATATTCTCACTACGGAATTTTATCATGAAATTTATTGGTAGGCCCTATTTATTATGTTTGTGTTATTTTCCATGAATGGAATTCAAACATTAACAGTGACAACTGCAGACACTAAATGTAGGCCTCTATGCTACTTAACAGCTATAACAAGTGAATTATAAAGAAAACTGAATTTTAAATCATGTTCACTCTAATGCACAGTAGGCTTGAAAGTATATCTTGTTAGACTAAATATAATTTACATTAATGTCTTAACATGAATGCTCAAAATTCCTTTGTTAGTTTACGATCCGACTGTTCTTTATAGGTAGGAAGGAATGCATAAACTCCTACATTTTATTTACCGACACTATTTATCAGCAGTCTTAAAATTTTTAATCAATTAATTAATTAATTAATTAAAGGTTTTCCGTAAGATTTTTAAATTAACTTGTTTATGCCTTGATTGGCGTGTTTTGTTTTCGTATAGGCCTATATGGGCTGAATATACTGGAATGATTGTTCAGGAAACCGCTGCGTGATGGTATACTTCTTCAGTTATTAAGTCAATCTCCGAATTTAATAAACTAAGTACAGTTATAGGTCTACTGGAAATTATGTTAGGGATCTATTAAAACCAAATTTTCTACGAGAAATTATTAATGCCAAAGAAGCTGAAAATAAATAGTCGCCATATACATCTACAGTTTTGTATGATAAAGAATATGACAATTTTGGAAGTGAAGAGAAAATTCGACCGGATACTTTAAATGAAACGGCCTTTTTATTCAACTAGCGTCATAACCCAAACTGAGTTTTACCCTGTTTAACGATACTATCCCATTCTGCCATATTCGGTGTTAACTTTTCCCATTCTTTCACATTAATCATCCTCAATCTGCCTCCACTTTACCAACTCAACTGGTTGACGGTCTTCTCAATAAACGCCTTTCAAAAAACGTTAAATTGAAAAAATATAAAATTATTATTCTACCAGTTATATTATATGGATGCAAAACATGGACTCTTACGTTAAGGGAGGAAAGGACATTACGAGTATTTGAGAATAAAGTTCTTAGGAAAATGTTTGGACCAAAAAGAGATGAACAGACAGGAGAATGGAGAAGACTACATAACAGTGAATTACATGGTCTTTATAGGAAGCCAGATATGAGAACAGTTAAGTCTCGTAGACTACGATGGGCAGGACATGTGGCACGAATGGGGGATGAAAGACATGCATGGAAGCTGCTTGTAGGAAAACCAGAGGGGAAAACGCCCAGTTGGTAGACCAAGAATGAGGTGGGAGAATAACATTAACTATGATTTGAGGAAAGTAGATTATACAGGGGATGATTGGAAAACATTGGCTCAGGATAGGGATGTATGGAGAGCTTATGCCCGCGCGGCCATGAACCTACGGGTTCGATAGTGCCAGTGAGTTAGTTAGTTAGTTAACCCGTATCCAAGGAAAAATTGAATTATGAACCACTGTGTCAAAAAACATTATACATGCATTAAAAAAAAGTTCACAAAATGAATAATCAATCCATCCATTATCGAAGAATCTTTTCAGTGTAACCCCATTCACATCTTATGGTAGGACTGCAATTTGTTAGTTGAAAATATGAAAGCAGAACAGTAGACTAGATGAAAATCTCGGAAGTGCTTCTAGATGGAGAATAATCAAGCAGGCTGATTGTTTGGATAACAGTTGCTCTTGCAGAAAGCAAACGGAATAAAAGAGGCTGTACTGCAAGAGCTCTTGAGATGTTTTCAAGTGTCTAACTCTTGTTCAATGAATGGGCGCGTGCGACAACTAAGTGGTTATTCAAGTCTGCAGAATAAAATTCAGAGATGAAGGGGAGATAACATACTTCCATTCGCTACCATAAAACTAATTTGACGATTTTTGTAATCAACAGATCCAAATCAACATTGCATTTTAGGGCAAATATCATAACCCATAAGTGTTCTCTTTTCTTCCGTGTAACAATTTTAGTCTAAGAGTTTAATGTTCGAAATTGTTTAAATACATTTAAATATGTTTTATTTAATGTCCCAGGTTATAATTTCGACATTTCTGTTATTGTCTCCTGACATTGGCGTAACTGTAACCAACTTCTCAGGTTAGGGCGCCTACAAGACGTGGTTACGCTGCCCCGATGATACGATGGGCGATGAAGATTATGATAGTGGTGCGCCGGGAGAGTCCTTAATTCTAAACTTAATCTAAGGCAATTATGTTGATCATGATGACCATATGATGTTCGGGGACCGTTTGAGTCTTAAAGTTTCGTAATATTTGTCTTATAGGTGAGGAAAAACAACGAAAAAACCTCACCCAAGAAACTTTTCCCGACCGAGGGTCGAACCCGGGCCCGCTGCGTAACAAGGCAGCACGCTACCGCAAGACCATAGCAGTAGACATGTATTTAAATATAACGAATATCAAAAGAATTTCCCTCTGAAGAAGAGCAGAATAAACTACAAAAAAAAAAATCCACGACCAAGAAGCGGATTCGAATCTCGGATTGAAGATATGTTTTCACGAATTTAATTCAGGATTTTAATTATCTTCCTCGAATCCATATCAGATTCCAGGAAAAACAGATCAACTTGCCTGAAAAATCACCGACCTTACAATTAACATTGATCATGTTCATACAGAATTAAGTAAAGACAAGAGAACCATCTGGCTCACAATAACAGAACCAATTGATCGATCTTTCAAAGACATCGAGTTAGTGTCTACCAAGAGAGATTTTAAACGTCCAACTCACGGATACAATACGGTGTCTAAGAAGGATTTAATTATCCAGAATAAGACTATATAAAACAATGATTAAACCTATTGTGTATATGGTAGCGAAAGTTTCACACTAACAGAAAAGGTTATAGCACCTGGAAAAAAAAGTTTTGAGGAAGACATATGGCCCAACTAGAGATAATGGAGTTTGGCGAATTAGAAGTAACCGAGAACTACAAGTTTAACACAAAGAAATAGATATAATAGCAGATATCAAAGCCAGAAGAGTCGAAAGGTTGGGACATGCATATAGAAAGGAAACTAACTGATCCACCAAGGTAGTACTGGATGCAAAACTTGACTTTAAAAGAAGACGTGATAGACCCAAGATCAGATAGACCTAGATAGATGGATGACGTGTGGAGTGATTTGAGTAAGATCTGGAAATACTATTTGGAGACAGAAAGTAAACGATTGAATAGAATGGCGTTGTTCGGAAGGTCAAGGCTAAACTCTAGGAACTGTAGTACCAAAGATGATGTTAATATCATTATCAATCGAGTATGAATAAAGAAGACCTCTCACTGAAAAAAGTCAGTGCATAACACTGGATGTCGTAGCTCCAAGATATCACTTATCGGGCACATTTAGAGTGAAAGAATAATCCCGAACTCCGCAGACCAAAGGGAACAATAGTCATAACTTACAGTTACATTTTATATAAAGTGATTAAAAATAATAAATAAAAATACTTATATTGGGGAAGGACTCTAAATCCCGGCAACCTCACATCCTCTTATGCGAGGGTAGGAACATTCTGTGCATTAGTTTTGAATTAATTTATCTCACATAGAAAGTTCGAGAGATTGTTTCTAGAGTCGATGTTATTGAAACTGATTTCTGCAGAAATCGCATATGGAGAGATCTTTTGCTGGCTGTATATAAACCGAATCTAACTTCTATTGGCTTATATGGAGTCCTGTTGCTGCCCGCCGAAATTCAATGGAGCAAATTTGAGCAACAGATGAAAATGAGTCGCAATATAAGACGATTTTTTTTTCGCACTTGTGAAATAAATAATATAAGGAGCTTTAGAATGGTTCTGAAATTGCAAAATAGAATAAATGTTCTTTTTTTTCGAAGTACCTTTTGTTTCAAACATAGATAATTTTTTTTCTACTAAAAATTTTAAGATTTTTTATAAACGTCGAGGATTCAATTTTTTAGTTATCATAAATGTTTAAACGCTGTCACACATGATTTGATTAGCAAAACTTTAAGGAAAAGCGATTGAAAAGCGATTGAAAGTTTTTGAGATGTGGATATGGACAAGAATGGAGTGTATAAAATGGACAAACAAAATAAAAAATAAAGATGTGCTAGACAGAGTGGGCGAAGGAAGAACAATGCTGGAACTTATAAAGAAGAGGAAAAGAAATTGGATTGGCCACTGGCTAAGAAGGAACTGCCTGCTGACGGATGCCCTAGAAGGCATGATTAACGGAAAGAAAGTTAGAGGCAGAAAAAGACATCAGATGATGAACAATATTAAAATAAATGGTTTGTATGCGGATACAAAAAGGAAAGCTGAGTTAAGTTAAGAGTAGACAATGCTGAGTTTGCAGTGAAAGACCTGCTCTTCGACAGAACACTATGTATAACTTCATTGCTGCGACAAAGCAATGGACAAATATTCATTTCATCACTCCTAATAATTAATTTTTTTTATTCTATTTATTAATTCAATTACTCATATTATCATATTTTTTTTATTTCAGTTTAACGTCTCATCGTATAGGTAGGCCTACTTTTATATATGTCACTCATCACCCGGGCCTTACAGTGGCACAATTAAATAATTTCTTCTAATTTATTTATTCATTTATTTTATTATTTCCATCTATTCTATGATGAGGACCGACCTCAGGGGTATTATCCATATTGTGAATTTTATCTAAACACTAACAGGCCTACAAGGAATTTCTGGGAGAATGACACTGGCTCCCGACCCTCACGCAGCAAATCTCTATTAAAGTGTTGCTAGGTGGCCGGCAAAATATTAGGGCCTATGAAATTTCAGTCAGTACGAGAATGATATGGGTGCCCATTCAGTATGCTGAGGAATTTGGATAGCTGCAATAAGTAGCGTCATCATCATCATCATCAACAACAAGGATTAAGCCCAATGGCGTGTTCCGATCTCATAGTTCGAATTGGTTCTTCCATCTCTTCAATGGTCTTCCCAACATTCTTCTCCCTTTTGGTTTATAATTATACATTCTTCTTGGTATGCGCTGTTCATTCATTCAGGCGGCAAATAGGATATCTGATTTTATGGGAAAAGAATTTAATTTAAAACTTTCCTCGTAATACGTGCTGAAGATAATTCTGATAATATTTTATTCTTTCACAGAGATTAAATATATTAAGTTCTGTTCTTATATCTTCGTTTTTCTTTTTATCGGTCCTTTGGTATCCTGCTATTGCTTTCAACATCTTCATTAGGTTGAGAGAACAGTTTTAATGACTAAGGGACCAGATATGCTGACCAAATATCAGTCATATACTGGATGGATGATCGTCTACCTCTGGGATGAATACATGTGGTTGCTAAGAGTCTTCTAGTCCTGCCATGCCATGGAAAAATGTTATTTATGGCTATGTTCCATTCCATTAACTTAGTTTAACATCTCACCTTATAGACACAGTTTACTTGCCCCACGCCGCCTTACAGTGCCACGAACTGTCAGGAGAGGGATTTTAAAATATGGATAACACACATACTTTTTTATCACACAAGGACATGAAGGGCCTCCCTGAATCAGTGATCAGCTGAACGTTAATAGACAACACAAAATAAAACGAAACATACAATTCGCACACACATTCATACTAAACATGGCGAATATGATAATGATTATGAGACCAGATGACGTTCGGAGACAGTTTGCACCTTAAAATTTCCTGACATACCTATTAAAATATCTGCTAGTCCTACCTATGTAAAATTTGTCGCAATCTTTACACGTTAATTTGTATACATCTTAATTATTGATTTTTATGCTGCTGTTTATTCCACTGTTTAATTTGCTAAGACAACTAATAAATTAATAATTCCATTTAAACTATTCTTTAAGCAATCTAAATAATAAATAGAATGCCATCTTCCAAAATTCAATATTCGAGCAATTGTTCTGGTCTAAATAAGACATCACCAATTCGTTCCGAGCTTTGTAAGCTACGTTTATATTTCAGTTTTTAAAACACCCTTCTTCTTCTCCTTCCTTCCTTCCAAGTATTAGGCTAAGGCCTGTTACGATCCTATAGAAAATTTTCCCTCCAGCGTTTCATAGGACGGCCCGTGATCTTCGTTCTCTTGGTATATAATTATAAACAGCTTTGGGGATCCGATTTAAACTCATTAATTCTAGATGGTGTTTCCAATTTAGTTGGTACTGTTTAATATATTCCAAAATTGGCGTAGTCTTCAATTCTTTTAAGATATCGGTGTTCCTTTTCCGATCTCATCTGGTGTAATCCGCTATTCTGCGCATGAATCTCATTTCACAAGCCGTTATTCTGCTTTCATGTTGTCTTTTTAATGTCCATGCTTCACTACCATAGGTCAACACTGGTCTAGCCAAAGTGTTATATAAACGTAATCTGGTGTTTTTATGTACAAGGGATGGTTTCATAACTTGATTAATTCCCAAACTTTTATTATAACTAGTAATTTTTCAGGGATATCCTTTCATCCCAAATAGAGAGATAATATCCAAGATATTTAAATTGATTAGATCTCTCTAAAATTTTATTATGGAGACAGATTTTACTTTGTATGGGGTCCTTCCCATGAAATGCCATAATTTAGTTTTGTTAATTGATATTTTCATATTAAATTTGGCAGCCAAAAGCTCGAAAACCACGATGGGGGAGCAATATCATAAATAGCCCTGTATAAGAACGTTTTTGGAGCGGTATGTAAGCTTACAGACCAATAAGCATATTTTTTAAGGCCTATAGAAGTTTGAAGTTTATAAAAAGTAATTATATTATGCCTGTGAAATTCTTTCAAAATGTCAATATGTCGTGTAATATAATATAAACGCTATTTGGCAAACGATTGAGTGAACCTGTTGAGTATCGTATAATCAACTGGTATCTAATGTCAAGAAGCAGGTTACATGCACTTTGCAAACTGTGCATCACGTGACCCATTGTTTCCATTTTCCCCCGCTGATTTAAGAAACATGTGAGCACCATGATCTTTTTCAACATCACTGAGTTTCCTAACAATAAAAAGCACTTAGCCTGCAAGTTTCTGTTTGTAATAATGCCCACTTCAATGACCCAGGATCCTATCACATCCATAGGGTTATTCAGGGCTATTTGAAGTTGTACACTAACAATATTATGTAGTCTACAACTACATTATTATTATTATTATTATTATTATTATTATTATCATCATCATTATTATTATCATCATTATTATTATCATCATTATTACTATCATCATTATTATTATCATCATTATTATTATCATCATCATTATTATCATTATTATTATTATTATCATTATCATTATTATTATCATCATTATTATCATTATTATTATAATTATTATTATTATCATTATTATTATTATCATTATTATTATCATCATTTTTATTATCATCATTATTATCATTATTATTATTATAAATATGTATTAGCATTATATATTAAGCCTAATTAAATCAATGAGAGGATAAATAAGGGTAAATCTGCAATATTAAAATTAAATAGTGATTTATGGGATCAGAATATAACTTCTAAAAAACATTTAATGCAATAGTAAGGGGTACAATGACATATGGTGCAGAAACATAGAAATTAAAATCTAGATTAATAAGTAAATTAAATTCTGCAGAAATGAATTTTTGGAGGTGTTCAGCTGGAATTTCCAGAACATATCAAATAAGAAAGAGTGTAATTAAACAAAATATGTTCAAACTTCAAATGTGGATTTCATAAAAAACAAACAATTAAAATGATATGGTCATGTAAAAAGAATGACATAAGAAAATTCCAAAGATCAATACTAGAATGGATACTACTTGGTAGAACAAGAAGACGAAGACGGCCAGAAATAACTTGGATTAATCGTGTTTTGAGCAGTATGAGGAAAAGGATTGGAAAATGGAGATTGGAAAGAGAGAGAGAGAGAGAGAGAGAGAGAGAGAGAGAGAGATGGAGGAAAATGAGAGTAGAAACATTAGGCACAGGAAAACGTTGTGAAACCAGCTAAATAAATAAATTAGTATTATCACCATTATGCCTTTAGGCAATAATAACATTATTTTAGGCCTATTATTTTTGCTTTCATGCCATTGCCATAAGTAATGTCACCAGTGATTTCCAAATTATCGATAAATTCTCGATATCACGAAGTCACGAATGAATTTATCTAGAGAATTTGGAAACCAAGAGTGGCATCTGTCAGGACTATTTAACGAATAAAATTAAGCTGTTTAGTCACTAATCATGATTTAAATATAGTTATTTTAAAATATTTATATATTTAATGTAAACGGCGATGTTTGAAAAAAGTGAGAAACATTTGTTGTATCATTTGTTCATCATTGCAACCAGATCATATTGTTTATTGCCAAAGGATCGCAAAATTGTAAGAATGCACCCTAGTGGAGAAAAAAATGAAACACATCAAACTGTTTATAACCAACATTGTAGGTTATCATATGGCCATCATTATCATCATCACCCTTATCATCGTCATCATCATCATCGTCCTTCACTTGTATGGAAAGGAACGGGAAGCTATCACACCTACAATTCCCTAGTAAAACTGCAAGCATAGCATGAAAATGCTATGACTGCAGTAAGGGACCTGCCGGGCAGAATTACTATGGATGGATGGTAGGTTATTAATTAAATCCTGATGTCCTATAAATTTACATGTTGAACGAATTAGGACTCTATTATAATCTCAAAGTCTCAACTTCAAAAACTAAAATTATGGCTTTTCAGGGCAAAGTGCCAGTCAGAGCAAAAATAGTGATCAATAATGAAATAATAGAACAGATAGCACACTTTAACTATATTGGTTCAGATATAATATATAGCTATGATTGGGATATACATAATAAATTAAACCGATATCAAATGATGTGTGGGGCACAATTAAAGAACCCTCCGAAAGACTCGAAGAGAAACTCAGCTCAGGTTTTATAAAATTATGGCTGTTCCTGTTCTTTTATATGGATATGAATCTTGGGTACTCACAAAAAAGATATCTCACACATTCAAGCCACTGTAATGAAATTTTTAAGATCCGTAAAAGGATGTACACGCATCGATAGATTTACACAATGAATCAATAAGAAATGAACTGGAGATATTTTCAATACTCGATAAACTAGAAGAACACAAATACCAATGGAAAGAACATTTAGACAGAATGGACAATACAAGATTACCCAAAAAGATCAACACCTACAAACCACGTGGAAAAAGAGTTTTGGGACGGCCAAGGAAACGATGGACTTAAGACCGGAACAGGTCGTATTGACCTAATCCTGGAAAGGAAGAAGAAGAAGAAGATATCCTATAATGTAAATATGTAAATTATATTTTTCTGGAACCTAAATACCTGGGAAATAATACGTTTAAGAAAGTGCAAACAGTGGTTTATTTTTATTATGATAGGCCTATAATCAATTGCTACGAATGTTTTTCTATTATATCCCGTAAGCAGTATCTGCTTACATTTGTGCACTATATATACAATCTGGGAGCCATTTGTGTCCTAGAATTCTTATACCTTAATATATAAATTGGTATATTCAATGTATTTCTTAGAGAGTCACTGCAAAATAATGCTCTGGCCTATTCAGAATGTTAAAAAGGAGGAGCTCTCTTTAATATGATAAACTTATTTGATAAATTCCAGGTGAAACACGACTGTGATTGGTTGTAAATTAAAATTCACTGAAACGCGATTGGTCATTAACTCCCATTTGGGGCATGAGTTAAATAGCACTGTTATTACATATACAATTATAATTATCTTTATCATCATTACCATAACCATTACTGCCTTTATTATTTTACGAATATTAATATTGCCATTAAAACTAACTAACTCACTGGCATTATCGAACCCGTAGGTACATGACTACGCGGACGTTAGCTCTGCATACATCCCTATCCTGAGCTGTTTTTTCAATCTTCCCTGTATAATCTACTTCCCTCAAATTATAGTTAATGTTATTCTCCCACCTCATTCTTGGTCTACCAACTTGGCATTTTCTCTCTGGTTTTCCTACAAGAAGCCTCCATGGACCACTTTCATTTCCCATTCTTGCCATATATCCACCCCATCGCAGTCCATGAGACTGAACTGTTCTTATTATATCTGGCTTCCTATAAAGATCATGTAGCTCACTGTATGTAATCTTTTCCGTTCACCTGTCTGTTCATTTCTCTTTGGTCCAAAAATTTCCTATGAACTTTATTCTCAAGTAGGCCTACTCTTAATATTTTTCCTCCGTTAAAGTAAGAGTCCATTTTTCGCATCCATATAATGTAGGCCTACCTGGTTGAATAACAATTTTAATATATTTCCAGTTTAACGATTTTTAAAGGATTTGGGATGACAAGAGTTCTTTAGTAGGCCTATATAATTGCATGTATTTCCAGAATTGAGACTATGTTTAATATTCAGATTTATAACACAGTAATAAAACCTACAGTGACATATGAATGTGAAGCCTGGGTTATGACGAAAAAAATAAAAATAAGACTATAGTTCAAAATATGGGAAAGGAAGATAGCTACTGAGGAGAATTTATGGACCAATGAAAGAAAAGACAGATGAAGAATAAGGATAAATAATATGATAAATCAATTGTATAAGAGACCTAACAATAACACAGATAAAAGCTAAAACAATAGAATGGTCTGGGCATGTAATCGGAATGGGTGGTGATAGAACGATTAAAACGATTTTTAATGTAAATCCAGGAGATTGAGGTAGTTGGACCGTCTGAAGGAAGAGCAGTGAAGAATGGGAATTAGAAGATGGATAAAGGAGGCAGAAAATATAGAAGAATAGGTTGTCATCCTCAAGGAGGTACTAGCTAAAAAAAGAAGAAGAAGAAGTGTATCTGATTCCTATTTTTAATTATTCTTCCTAGGTATTTGAATTCAGTCACTTCTTCAAAATTTCCCTCATTTCTCATTACCTGTCCTTTTCAATGGATTTTATTTAGATTCTAATTTAAAATGGCATGAGCAAGTAAAACAATCATCTAAAAAGAACCTCTCCATAATGCATTCCCTAAAGCGACTTAAATATTTTCTTCCTACAACTCTTAAAAGAATTTTAATCCAAACTTTAGTGATGCCGCATTTTGACTACTGTGACGTTCTACTTACTTACTTACTTACTCACTGGCACTATCGAACCCGAAGGTTCATGGCCGCGCGGACATAAGCTCTCCATACATCCCTATCCTGAGCCAATGCTTTCCAATCATTCCCTGTATAATCTACTTCCCTCAAATCATAGTTAATGCTGTTCTCCCACCTCATTCTTGGTCTACCAACTGGGCGTTTTCCCTCTGGCTTTCCTACAAGAAGCTTCCATGCACGTCTTTCATTCCCCATACGCGCAACATGTCCTGCCCATCGCAGTCTACGAGACTTAACTGTTCTTATTATATCTGGCTTCCTATAAAGACCATGTAGTTCATTGTTATGTAGTCTTCTCCATTCACCTGTCTGTTCATCTCTCTTTGGTCCAAAAATTTTCCTAAGAACTTTATTCTCAAATACTCGTAATCTCCTTTCCTCCCTTAAAGTAAGAGTCCATGTTTCGCACCCATATAATATAACTGGTAGAATAATAGTTTTATATATTTTCAGCATAACGTTTTTTGAAAGGAGTTGGGACATCAAAAGTCTCTGCAATGCATAATAGCATGCATTTCCAGAATTGAGCCTATGTTTAATTTCTTTGTGCATCTCATTCCTGTTTGTGATTATTGTTCCTAGGTATTTGAATTCAGCCACTTTCTCAAAATTTCCCTCATTTTTCATTAACTGCCCATTTCCGTTATATACTGAATTTCTACGTGTGACCATATATTTAGTTTTACTGATATTTACTTCCAGTCCTAATTTCTTAGTGTTACTCAATAGTGTGTGCGTGTTGGCCTTTAGTATCTCCTCGCTATCGGCCAGTAGTACTACATCATCAGCATAAACTAACAGCTTATTAATACCATTGAGTTGTAAGCCTTCCTCATTCTCTAAAGATTTAATTGCATGCTCTAATACAAAATTAAATAGTAGAGGAGATAGTGCATCTCCTTGCTTCAACCCATTCTGGATTTCAAAAGTGTCTGACAACTGTTTGCCTACACGCACCCTACTCTTTGAGCCATTTAGACACATTCGTGTAAGTCTAACTAACTTTAGGAATTCCGAACTCCAGCAGGATACTATATAACTTCTCCCTCTTAATTGAATCATATGCTTTTTTGAAGTCTACATATAGTTGATGTACAGTACCATTATATTCCCATTTCTTCTCTAAAATCTGTCTTATACTGAAAATCTGATCTGTTGTAGACCTGTTTCTTCTAAATGCACATTGATGATCTCCTAGAATGTCATCAACATAGGGAGTAAGTCTGCTTACAAATATATTTGTTAGAATTTTGTACGAAGTTGAAAGTAATGAGATGCCCCTGTAGTTGTTGCAATCAGTTTTATCTCCTTTCTTATAAATTGGTATGATAATTGATTCCTTCCATTCATCTGGAAGAGCTTCTTTTCCCCAAATCTTACTAAGCAACCAGTGTATCTTGTCCATCATTTTTTCTCCCCCTGATTTTATCAGTTCTGCTGGGATCTCATCTGAACGTGATGCTTTATACATCTTCAGTTTTTGTATAAAGTTCTAACATTCCATGTTCCTAGGAACATGTCCCTGTGTTTGAGCCTTTCGCATGGGTTCCCTGAAGTAGTCCCCGCCCGGAGAATCGAATGGGGGACTATTTGACCTCCGGAAAATTTTACCCCAGATGAACCCATGTCCGCATTTCTTGACGGTTGTATTTTTACGGTGAAAGATCGTCACTCTTTCGCCCAAGGTACTTCTTTCGTCTGGCTTATCACCTTCGACCAGTCCGGCATGGGTAACCCTATCGGCAGCAATGCTACCGCCGGCATAGCTCTCAGGATCATTTAAGCACGCAAGCCACTCCACCACGACAAGGTAAAGATACCATGGAGGTAATAACAACTGTGACGTTCTACTAACTGACAGAAGTGACGGATTGTCGGACAAACTGCAGCGTGTCCATAATATGTGTATCAGATTCATATTTAATGTTCGAAAATACGATCACATTTCTCCATTATTCCACGAATTGTCATGGCTACATCTAAAATAGAGAAGAAAATCGCACTAATTCTCCTATTTAAGATCCTACATACCTCGATTCCCAATTATTTATCACCCCGTTTCCAGTATCTATCCTGAAACCATAACTTAAACACAAGATCACAACATAGTCTCTTACTTAATATACCGCAACATAGGACATCACATCACTCCATGTCATATACCATCTCCACTTCTCGCAACTGGAATTCCCTACCACAAGAAATAAGGGGCTGCCGGACATTGGCATCTTTTAAAAGAAATCTAAATTTATATTTGCTCTAAACTCGACTTCATTATTATCCAGTGTAAGATATATATATATATATTAATTGGTGTTTCCCGTATAATGTATCATATTTATATTATTATTATTGTATCATTATTGTTATTACCCTATAAAATGTTGTTTGTACATGACATTTACATTGCTACATTTATTGTATCTTTAACTGTTTATAATTAGTATAGTGTATATCTATATTTGTCGAATATTTATTTGTATTTGTGCTGGTTGAGTGAAAGAGAGGGCCTTATGGCCTTAACTCTGCCAGAATAAATAAAGTATTAGTATTATTATTATTATTATTATTATTATTATTATTATTATTATTATTATTATGTATTTCTATGGGTGAACATATATTTAGTTTCATTATGCGCCTTAGCCGAGTGGTTGAGGCAAAGCCTTGCCGCAGAGCTACGGGACTTACGCTGATTCGAGTCCCCATGGGGGAAGGATTTTCTCATGGAATTTCCGCCAGTATGGAACCGGTGCCCACCCAGCATCGTGAGGCATTTGGGTAGCTACAATATGAAGCGACTCCAGGTTGAGAATACCAGCTATAACGGCTGGGGGACCCGACATGCTGACCACATGTCACCCCTTCACTGGCTAATTGATCGTCTACCTCTGTGATTAACACATGTGGATGTGAGGCCAGCAGCCGGCTGGTAGGCCAAGGGCCTTCTAGGCCTGTCGCGCTTGAAGTTTTTTATTATTACTTGTATTATTACTTGTATTATTATTACTTGTAGGGCATATTATTATTTGTATTATTATTTTCATTATTTTCAATATTATTAACATTATCTTCAATATTATTGGCATTATCTTCAAAATTATTGACATTATCTTCAATATTATTGACATTATCTTCAATATTATTGACATTACCTTCAATATTATTGACATTATCTTCAAAATTATTAACATTATCTTGAATATTATTGACATTATCTTCAAAATTATTGACATTATCTTCAATATTATTGACATTATCTTCAATATTATTGACATTATCTTCAATATTATTGACATTATCTTCAATATTATTGACATTATCTTCAATATTATTGACATTACCTTCAATATTATTGACATTATCTTCAAAATTATTAACATTATCTTCAATATTATTGACATTATCTTCAAAATTATTGACATTATCTTCAATATTATTGACATTATCTTCAATATTATTGACATTACCTTCAATATTATTGACATTATCTTCAAAATTATTAACATTATCTTCAATATTATTGACATTATCTTCAATATTATTGACATTATCTTCAATATTATTGACATTATCTTCAATATTATTGACATTATCTTCAATATTATTGACATTATCTTCAATATTATTGACATTACCTTCAATATTATTGACATTACCTTCAATATTATTGACATTACCTTCAATATTATTGACATTATCTTCAATATTATTGACATTATCTTCAATATTATTGACATTATCTTCAATATTATTGACATTATCTTCAATATTATTGACATTATCTTCAATATTATTGACATTATCTTCAATATTATTGACATTATCTTCAATATTATTGACATTATCTTCAATATCATTAACATTATTTTCATTATTATTATTATTTTCATTATTATTATCATTATTTTCATTATTATTATCATTATTTTCATTATTTTCATTATTATTATTATTTTCATTATTATTATTATTATTATTATTTTTCATTATTATTATTATTATTATTATTTTCATTATTATTATTATTATTTTCATTATTATTATTTTCATTATTATTATTATTATTATTATTATTATTATTTTCATTATTATTATTATTATTATTTTCATTATTATTATTATTATTTTCATTATTATTATTATTATTAGTATTATTATTTTCTTTATTATTATTATTATAATTATTATCATTTTCATTATTATCACCATTTTCATTATTATCACCATTTTCATTATTACCATCATTTTCATTATTATCGTCATTTTCATTATTATCGTCATTTTCATTATTATCGTCATTTTCATTATTATCGTCATTTTCATTATTATCATCATTTTCATTATCATCATCATTTTAATTATCATCGTCTTTTCATTATCATCGTCTTTTTATTATCACCGTCTTTTTATTATCATCGTCTTTTTATTATCATTGTCATTTTCATTATCATCAACATTTTCATTATCATCATCATTTTCATTATCATCATCATTTTCATTATCATCATCATTTTCATTATCATCAACATTTTCATTATCATCATTTTCATTATCATCATTTTCATTATTATCATCATTTTCATTATTATTATTATTATCATCATTTTCATTATTATTATTATTATCATTTTCATTATTATTATTTTCAATATTATTACTTTCATTATTATTATTATTATTAATTAATTAAAATAGTATTACTGTTAGTAAACTGATTTATACCCGCCCCTATTTGTACTAGTAGTATTGAGCCCATAATAGTAGACTAATGCTAAGAGTAGTTAAATGGAGTAGTCCTAGGAGTAATGCCAGGTTAATGAAATTAGACCTAATATTAAGTTTATTATTATCTAATTTTGTCCCATATGGCGATGGTTGCAACTTCCTAACTCAATTTTCTTAGAAAAAAAGATAACTCTTCTTTTAATATAGAATTGTATTGCAAATTTGAAGCCTTTGTGTGCTATTCTAACAGTAGATTACATTCACGATTCTATTTAATATTTATAAAGTTATTAAAGTGTAATATTTTCTATATTTCCAATATCTGAACTGAAAAGTTATTTTACCATAGCGAAGAAGATAGGAATTATTTTTTTTAAAGTCTACTATGGCCTTAAACAGTACATGATACAAGTTATTACTGTTGTCCCCCTTTTTCCTTATCCAATTCCTTCCACACCGTCTGTTTGAGTACTGTGTCATATCATTTTTCTGGCCGCTCCACCATCTTGTTTGCTACATTCCCATGGGGAATCTCCGTCGCCTTTGTTTTGCACGTACTGACACTGTTTTAGAATTCTCTACCACGTTTTCGATTTGCTACTTCCAACTAAAGACAGGTGACAGCATTTTCCGCAACAGAGTTCTAAAGCACAGTCTTAGTCTTGTATCTAAACTTGCAACTCTGGGAGAGAGAAAGAAAGAGAGAGAGATAGATAGATAAGTATGACGTAATCTAAAATAGAATGAGACAGTGGATTTTTCGTTGAAATGCTGGATTTTAATTTTTTGTCTTAAATTTGAATTATATATAATATAGAGAAGGCCTATCACTAAGAAATTTATGACGTAGTAATTAAAGGCTTTTTACCTATAAGTGTAGGAAGGTAGGGGTATAAGTGCACCATTTCACAAAGAAGATATTACAATTAATTTTAAAAAGTATCCACGGTACATAAAATATAGTGATAAATACGATATAAGCATTTAAATCGAAATTAACAGATATCGCAAGTTCCACAAATAAAAATATTAACTGCATAACAACTATATTCAACATTTTGAATAGCCTATACCTATAAACAGGCATCTAGGAAAATTTACTTACTTTATTATATTTTATATTATTTTATTTTATTCTATGTTTTGTTAGTATTAGCTACTATTAGACCATATCCCTATTTCTTTTGCTAGGTCTATATTTTAACAATACTGTATTTTTCAATCGTAATATGACATTCAAGGAGATAATAAATGTGGATTTAGAAGAAACAGGTCTACAACAGATCAGATTTTTAGTATAAGACAGATTTTAGAAAAGAAATGGGAATATAATGGTACTGTACATCAACTATACGTGGACTTCAAAAAAAGCATACGATTCAATTAAGAGGGTGAAGTTATATAGTATCCTGCTGGAGTTTGGAATTCCTAAAAAGTTAGTTAGACTTATAAGAATGTGTCTAAATGGCACAAAGAATAGGCTTCGTGTAGGCAAACAGTTTTTCGGACACTTTTGAAATACAGAATGGGTTGAAGCAAGAAGATGCACTATCTCCTCTACTGTTTAATGTTGTACTAGAGCATGCCATCAATTCTCTAGAAGAGGAAGAAGGCCTACAACTCAATGTTATTAATAAGTTGTTAGTTTATGCTGCTGATGTAGTACTATTGGCCGATAGCGAGGAGATACTAAAGGACAACACGCACACACTATTGAGTAAAACTAAGAAATTAGGACTGGAAGTAAATATCAATAAAACTAAATATATGCCCACACTTAGAAATACATTATATAATGGAAATGGAAACTAATGATAAATGAGGGAAATTTTGAGAAAGTGGCTGAATTCAAATACCTAAGAACAATAATCACAAATAGGAATGAGATACACAAAGAAATTAAATATCGGCTCAATTCTGGAAATGCGTGCTATTATGCATTGCAGAGACTATTGATGTCCCAAATCCTTTCAAAAAACGTTAAACTGAAAATATATAAAACTATTATTCCATCAGTTATATTATATGGATGCGAAACATGGACTCTTACTTTAAGGGAGATAAGGAGATTACGAGTATTTGAGAATACAGTTGTTAGGAAAATGTTTAGACCAAAGAGAAATGAACAAACATATGAATGGACAAGACTACATAACATACTTTATAGGAAGCCAGATATAATAAGAACAGTTAAGTCTCGTAGACTGCGATGGGCAGGACATGTGGTACGAATGGGGAATGAAAGACATGCATGAAAGCTTCTTGTAGGAAAACCAGAGGGAAAACGTCCAGTTGGTAGACCAAGAATGAGGTGGGAGAATAACATTAACTATAATTTGAAGGAAGTAGATTATACAGGGAATGATTGGAAAACTTTAGCTCAGGATAGGGATGTATGGAGAGCTTATGTCCGCGCGGCCATGTAACTTACTTACGGGTTCGATTGTGCCAGTGAGTAAGCAAGTAATAAGTCTATGTAATTTTTGTATGATGTTATTATTCGCTGATCGAGTGGAAGAGAAAGCCTTGTCTCTTAAATTCTGCCAGCTTAAATGAAACTATATTATTATTATTATTATTATTATTATTATTATTATTTTATTATTATTTTATTATTATTTTATTATTATTGTTATTATTATTATTATTATTATCATATTTGTTATTAATATGAAGATTTAATTTTTACTTAAATTATCGAAAGGAAATGTATCCATACGTGTAAATCTGAGAAGTGCGTTTTTAATTAAAAACTGAATCATTAGATCTATGCCCAAAAAGTAAAATTTTGAAGCGCACAAGAAAATGCAGCTTGTGAGACTCTGAAGCACATTCACTACTCAAAGTTTATCCTATTATTAAAAATTTTATTGTTACAATTATATTATATGGATGCGAAACGTGCTCTTTTGTTTAAGGGAGGAGGAATATTTGTGAGCAGAGTTCTAGGAAAATATTCTGGACCAAAGAGAGAGACGAACAGAAAGTCGAATGTAAAAGACAACCACCGCTGTGGTCTCGAGGTAGCGTGCTGCCATGTCACGCAGCGGGCCCGGGTTCGATCCTCGGTCGGGACAGTTCCCTGGGTGAGGTTTTTATCGGAGTTTTTCCTCACCTGTAAGACAAACGTCAGGAAGCTTTAAGGTCCAAACGGTCCCCGAACATCATATGGCCATCGCAATCATCGACATTCATATTCATCTTAGATTAAGCTTAGGATTAGGGACTCTCCTGGCGCACCACTATCATCATCATCATCACCCATCATATCTTCGGGGCAACGTAACCCCGCTTTCCAGGCGCCCCAACTTCAGAAGTGGATTACAATTACGCCAATGCTAGGAGAGAATATAAGAAATGTTCAGAAGGACAACCTGTGGCATTAAAAAACATACAAATATATATTTAGGTCCATCCATAGTAATTCTGCCCGAAGGCAGGTCCTTCACTGCAATCATAGCATTTTCGTGCTATGCTTGCAGCTTTTTTAGGGAATTGTAGGTGTGGTAGCTTCCCGTTGTCGTGACAAAGCCACATTAGGACCAGCAGCATCAACCATCATACTGGATGTTGTAGCGAAGAGTGACCCGCTGAAGATGGAACGGATGTTCGGAAAGGCCTACAGGCGTAAAGATTACATATTTTGTAAGTTGAGGACGACGGATTTTACCTAAGAAGGTATATTTTAAATTATTTTATTTTATAAACAGCTTCAGCATACCCTTCCTTGATATCCCTTAAACCGTAGTTCTTACTATACTATATAATCGCTGGCACATTAGTATAATCGACGTCAAGTCAAGTTACGGATACAGACTCCAATTCGACGCATTGGTCACCCAACAATTCCTGGTCATCCAATCTAATGACCCCCAAAGTCAATGACTTAGAATGGAATTTCATCAATGTGCAGAACTCATATGCTATGATCATTTGGTCAGTGTGGAAATCAGAGAACGGTTGTCGCTTATTAGATGTACAAACGCTAAATATACTCTGAAAAAATCCAATCAAGAATCTATAAGAATGATGAATTGGTGCAATACTAGATCAAACTTATTAATTGATTTGAAATACTGGAATGTTCAGTTGATAATGTGGCAACTGAAGAAGAAAGTTATGTAAATAGAGGAAAGAAGACTATAATAAATACTATACCACTTTCAGCATCAGAAACATTACGCTACATAAAAAGAAATCGTTTGATGAAGAAAATGCTGATATTATAAAGAAAAAAGCTAGCAAAAATAAATTGATCACACGAGTCAAATGAAGTACATTTAAAACAATTATATAACTTCAGACAGGAAACTACTAGGTTCTTATAGAGTAGAAAGAGGGAATATTTGATAGAGAAGATTAATTATCTCGAAATTAATGCAAAAAATAGGAACAACAGATAATTATGTCAGGGAATTTGCATAGGGAAAAAAAGGAGTTTCAGGTTAGAACAAATAAAATTAGGAATGAAAATGGAGAAATTATTGCAAATTCCAGAAACATGTTAAGTATATGGAAAAATTACTTTTATCATCTATTAAATGTACATGCAAAATAGATCATTGAAGAGGATGACACATAGATAGCAGAAATATTAACCTTAGAGGCAAGAGTTTTATTGTAAAATGATGATTGAGAAATTATATATATAGGCCTAAAGCTTTGGATTCAGATGGGATTCCAGCAGATATGAGGGAGAGAAACATTTCTGGACAAGATACGCCCATTGATTAGTATAATTTGGAATGGGTTTTTCTATGTGAACGGAAAGAATTTATTTCATACCGATCTATAAGAAGTGAGATAAAACTGGTAACCACTGGCACAGAGGGGTTTAAGTTACTTTCAATTTCGTAAAAAAAAAAGTATTAGTATCTAAACTTATTTCTAATATTGACGACATAATGGTTATAAATGTGGATTTAGAGAAAATGGGTCTACAATAGATCATATTTATAATATAACACAAATTTTAGAAAATAAATGGAAATACGACTTCACTATACATCAACTATATGTAGACTTCAAAAGGGCATAGACAGAATTAAGTTGAATAATAATTAAGTATTATGCTATAATTTGGAATCCCTAAATGGTTACTTTGACGTATTAGAATGTTTCTAAATGGCACAAAGAGTAGGGTACGTGAAGGCAAATTGTTTTGAAATTCGCAATTTGTTAAATCAGTGAGATCAATATGTGCTATGATTGCAGTGAAGGACCTGCCTTCGGGCAGAATTACTATGGATGGATGGATGGATGGATGGATGGATATGATGTAAATGGGCAATTAATGACAAAGTAGGAGGGAATTTTGAAGAAGCGGTTGGGTTCAATTATCTAGGAACAATTATTACAAATAGGAATGAGGTGCACAAAGAAGCATCGGCTCATTTCTGGAACGTATGCTCATACAAGGACACTTATCTTCCCAACTTCTCCTAAAAAACGTTAAACTGAAAACACATAAAATTGCTATTCTTCCAGTTATATTAGGCCTATATCGATGCGAAGTACGGTCTCTTACTTTAAGGGGGGAGAAAAGATTACAAGTATTTCAAATAAAGTGCTTAGAAACGGGAGAGAGACGAACAAAGAGGTGAGTAGATAAGACTACGTAACAGTGAGCTACATGATAGTTATGGGAAACCAGATATAACAACAACAATTAAATCTCGTAGACTGCGATATACAGGGCATTTAGCAAGCATGGAGAATGAAAGAGGGGAATTGAAACTTCTTGTAGGAAAACCAGAAGGAAATCGCCCAGTAAGAAACCAAAAATGAGAGAGTCGAACAACCATGATTCGATGGGTAAAGTTTACAGGGAATGATTGGAAAACGAAGGCTAATTTCAGGATATAAATGTATGGTGAGCTTATGTCCTCACAGCCATGAACGTTAGGTTTGGTAGTGACAGTGAGTTAGTTAGTTACTCGTGTAACCATAGTTTCTAAACTTAGTATCTTCTGGGTTATGATCTTGACTTAAACCATACCTCTGTTATTAGAGTTTATATTTTAGATAGTATCTGTTCTACAATTATGGCATCAATTTCGTCTCCTAGGGTACACAAGAATATAAAACTATTATTCTACCAGTTATATTATATGGTTGCAAAGCATGGACTCTTACTTTAAGGGAGGAAAGGAGATTACGAGTGTTTGAGAATAAAGTTATAGGAACATTTTTGGACCAAAGAGAGATGAACGGACAGGTGAATGGAGAAGACTGCATAACAGTGAATTACATGGTCCTTATAGGAAGCCAGATATAATGAGAACAGTTAAGTCTCTTAGACTGCGATGGGCAGGACATGTGGCACGAATGGGGAATGAAAGACGTGCAAGGAAGCTTCTTGTAGGAAAACCAGAGGGGAAAACGCCCAGTTGGTAGACCTACAATGAGGTGGGAGAATAACATTAACTCTGATTTGAGGGAAGTAGATTATAGAGGGGATGATTTTAAAACATTAGCTCAGGATAGTGATGTATGAAGAACGACTGATTCGATAGTGCCAGAGAGTTAGTTAGTTAGGGTACACAAGAATAAACGATGTGTTTCGAATAAATGTTTACTCGGACATATGCCTAATGATAGTACAAGAACATTCCAGAAATCTCGACATTGTTACAATGTTAACCTGAATCGATTTGATTTTTTAAATATTACTGAATATTAGAAAAAACAGTCCACCGCTGTGGTCTCGAGGTAGCGTGCTGCCTTGTCACGCAGTGGGACTGGGTTCGATTCCCGGTTGGGATAAGTTTCCTGGATGAGGTTTTTCGGGATATTTCCTCACGTGTAAGACAAATGTCAGGAACCTTTAATGTCCAAACGGTCCCCGAATACCATCTGGCCATCATTAACATATTCGCCTCATTTGATTAAGTTTATTTTAAGGTCTCTCTTGGCCTTCCAGGCACCCCAACCACAGATGTAGGTTACAAGTACACCATGCCAGGAGAGAATGCCAGAAATGTTGTAATGTCATTCCGGTGGTATTGATTGAAAATATATTTCGAAAAACAGAAACTTAACCAAAACATTAAAGAATGTTATTTTAAAAAGTTAATATAAACATAACTTATTTTAATAATTTTATTTATTAAGTTAATAAACACACCATTCACCAAAACAGTTAAAAACAAGTCAATTTTTTCATTAATTAATACAAGTAATAAAAATTGCACTGAGTTTTATATATGCTATTATGTTATGCGACGTAATTCATAATGTTATACACTTTTATACGGGCATTTAATATTCAATCTTCCACTGGGCTCAGTATTGATAAAACTACGTAGTAACCAAAACGCATTGACTTGTTTTTAACTGTTTTGGTGAATGGAGTATTTTTTAACTTAATAATGTTTATCGCCAAGAAAATCCATTTTTTTAATTTTAATAACTTTATTTATATTAAATCTGTCCGATTTCCCAGCACAATGAACATTTTTCTGCTAGGATCTATTTTTAATATCCATCCATCCATAGTAATTCTGTCCGAGAGCAGGTCTTTCACTACAATTATAGCATTTTCATGCTATGCTTTGCAGCTTTACTACGGAATTACGTATAGGCGTGGTAGCTTTCCGTTGCTTTCTACACCGGTGAGGGATGATGGTGATAATGATAAGGATCATGATGACGACCGGATGATTTTTTAAGGAACTAAAATTAGGAAGATCTACTATTTTGACACAGTGTGTGCACTATAATATTGCACTCAGATATCTTCTACGTGTTTACATTATCGAAACAAATTGTACCTAAGCGTAATCCCTTCGCGAAATAAAATCCATTTCACTGAGTGTTTGCAATTTATACTTCACACTAGATTGATGTAACAATAGGCGACAATGTTATTAAGATCGTTCTTGTCCTCACTTCTTGTTTGTGTCCGTCATTGGTCGTCCCCCAGGAGCACGTATATATAGGAAACCTTCATCTCGTCACAAAATGGAGTCTGTTTGTGTGTTGGCATGGTAACACGGGGGAAAATGGACAGCAGTGAGTATTCCATTTCAGAAGCTAACTAAATGGGAAAAGCTACCAAACTGTCAAATATGTCGTTTCGCGAGATACTACTACAATACCGATATTCGATACGTATTAGATTCTCTCTATTTTTTTTTTAAGGCTGAGGTATCCTTCATTTCATGTTACAATGTTAGATTTCCCGACTTTACGACTATTACAGCTGGTAAAGCTACACAACAAATAAGTAAATAATATACTTACTTTCTTTCTTTTACAAAGTTTAAGCTCTCTCTTTGTACGTTTTTTATGTGCTCCACGCCACGACCTGTAATGAGAGGATTTTAACCTCTGAATCACATAGGCCTACAGAGTGATTCAGAAATATGGCTACACGTTTGATCGCATTTTGTGACGAAAATATTATTATTAAAGGATATATGATGTTATCATTGGAAAGGGAATCCTTCAAATTACAACAATAGAACAAAACAAAACAAATCACTGCTCACGTGCAGCTTGGCTGGTTGATTTTTGTGGGCTAGCGTCGAACGCCTCCACAATTCTCTTCGTTGTTCCTGTATCCGTGCTAATGCGAGGCCTTCCAGGAGGTTTGATTTTCTGCATCCTTCCCGTTTCCAGCAGTCGTTTTCTCCACTTCCCCACAGTCGACGGCTTCAATGCTATGTTAAACTCACGTCTTGCCCGTGTTGCGGCCTCACGATCACTAGCATACGTCATTGCCCATGCAGCAATTGTAATTTGCTGTTGCATATTCAACGCAATTTTGACTAATGACGTAAGTTCTACACTGTTTTGTTTTATTCCATTGTTGTAATTTGAATAATTGCCTTTCCAACGGTAATTTCATATTTCCTGTAATGGTAATATTTTCATCACACAACGCGATCAAATGTATAGCCATGTTTATGATTCACCCCGTATGTACTTTTATGATCACAGAAGGGCATGGAGGGCCTCCTCGAATGAAAAATCAGCTCATTTCCGAGATCACCACCTATACAACACGAACATTTAAGACATGCAACGCACTTCCCTTATAAATTCGAACTAAACATGGTGAATATTATACTGTGAGATAGGGAATTGCTCCGTATTGTTAGTCCAATTATCAAAAGATAGCGGTTTTAAATTTTCGTGGGTTGGAGGAACATTTCAGTCGCTCCAAGTTTCTTCTTATCAGGTACTATAAGGTAGTAGCTAATAACCGGCGTGCGCTTCTACAGCTAAATAATAAAATATTAAGGGGTTAATTAAATTATATGGTATATACACACTTTAATTAATCTCGTACATTAATTCAATAGATCTGAACAGATGATAGGGCAAAACAAAGCCAATTCAATGAAATGTTTAATGTTATGTTGGATAAGATAAGAGAAACAAATATATGATAATATTATAATTGGCCATATATCATGAATAAAAATAAAAGAGAATTGTGAAAATAATTATATGTAAATAATTTTGTATATTAAAGCATGTAGTATTACTTTTTTTGTAATGGAACATCCTGAAAATAAAATGTTATAAAAATGGTAGCCTATATCCTGCTACGAACCAAACATGACGTTCGCTTGAGTCAATTTTTTATTTCGAATTCAGGTAAACACCCTTACTAACGGTCGGATTTCGATCGTTTTTGGATATCTACTTCAGTTTATTTCAATAGGATATACTGAATTTCGTTGTGAAAATTAAAAAATTATCGCTAGATCGATTTTTAAATTTTCGTTTCAGGTGAACTCCTACACCTAATTACTTTAGAACATAATAGATAGAATAAAAAACTTATCCATGAAAAAAATATATATATGCCGAAATCTATTAATCTCAAATATATCAACATCGCATTAAATAAATAAATATATATATATATATATATATATGTAGAGAGAGAGAGAGAGAGGGGGAGGTAGAGAGAGAGGTAGAGAGAGAGAGAGAGACGGAGGGGGAGAGAGAGAGGGGGGAGGGAGAGAGGGAGGGAGAGAGGGGGAGAGAGGGAGGGAGGGAGGGAGAGAGGGAGAGAGGGAGAGAGAGAGAGATAATGGATTCGTGAGATGATAGTCACGATTCGTGATAAAGCCAGCAGCGAGCTTTCCAGATGTGTCTATGGATTTCTCTCTCGATTATTCGAGTCGCTGCCGGTGACGTACTGCTTGCCCAGTCTCTCCCCCTTCTGCTGTCTCTTCTTCTTCCTACGTGTCTAGACGGGACTGCAGGTCGCAGTCATTCAGCAATGAACGAGTTGGAAGTGAGCGAGTCTGTGAAGTCAGTTGTGCTAACGAGAAATTAAGTGTTTCGGTGAACGGTAATAGAGTCATAAGTTTAACAATGAAGAGTCACAGACTTCTAGAAGAAATAGTCCATGTGATTGCAGAGACAGAACTGTTGTACAACAAATAAAGTAAAATTGAAAATTTTATTGAAAACCGAGCATTAAATGGTGCACATGTAGAGACATAGACATTGTTAAACATAATATTCAAATGTGTGTGTACATGTTTGAATTTTTTTCTTCTATTAAATAGTTTAATTTTGCATGTAATTTGTTTACATAATTTGTGGACACCCTGTATTTTGTAATGGAAGATTGTTCTTAATAAGTAGGACTTAAATGCTAAGCAATACACTGTTCTTATGTACCTTATGTTTCTCCAAAATTATCAATACCATATGCAGACATGAAGTGAAAAACACAACGAGGAAATAGTATCGAATATTGAATTTGCAGATAAGCTCTACCCTTGGGAGAAAACTTTGAACGAATAAAGTACTTAGTCTACGAACGATCAATAAGTTATGACTTACCATCTGAAGAGACGACTTCACCAATGCTTATTTTCATCACCTCTATAATACTTCGTAGCACAAGAAATCCATTCACCACTATAATTATGTTATAGACACTGGGCATCAAATCATTATACAAGTTCCTAAAATTAATGCTCCGAATATATGCGCACTTTTTTCAAACTCGAAAATAAAATACTGATTAATATATCATAATAATTTCAGACATAATTAAAATAGTAATTCTTAAAAGAGGGAGTTGAGTTAGCAATGAAGTCTCCCTGGACCCTGGTGTTGTCACCTGGAAGTAGAAGAATTAAAACATTGTTACTAAAATGTTTGGTCATTACGAAGAGACTAGGCTCAGTTCTGAAAATGCTATTATTCATTTCAGAGACTCTTGTCGTCCGAAATTCACACAAAAAAGTTAAACTGAAAATATATAATAGAGGAACTTCGGGTAGTGTGGACCCCTATTTCGAATCTGTTGTTTTTCTTCTTTTAATTAAGGGTCTTGAATTTTGTTTAATTACACGCCGTAGCGTAGTGGTTAAGGCACTGTGCTACAAGCTGGAGGGTCGAGGGTTCAAGTCCCGTTGGGGTCAAGATTTTTAAACTGACCCAAACCCTCTGGCGGCACTATGGCCCTGGGGTCGACTCAGCCTCTAACGGAAATGAGTACCAGACGCTTGTTCTGGGGGTAAAGGCGGCCGTCACGCAGGGCTGACAACCCGGCTGACATAAAGTGCCGATTGTCTAGAAAAAGTGGGAGCCTTAACCTCCTACTACCCCAAGGGCCTCCGGGTCTGTTGTGGGATCACTTTACTTACAGTGATGATCACTAGTGTTATAACTATGGAATAGCATTGTTATTTTGTTCAAATATGGAAACATCTTCATAGTTTATAAACTTTCTTACATTACAAGAAAGGTCCACTTTAACTTCCATATTCGGGTAAAGTGGACCCTAGGGTCCATCCCAGCTTTTAGGCTATTTTTAAGTTTATTTACTATATTAATTAATACAAAAATGCATAAATTAATCTGAAAGTATTCATGGCTGATCATAATTAAAAAGCATTGATATTTATTTAATGTTTTGAAAAATTATTGTTGATTATAACATTCACACGTCATTCATGTACAGACAACAACGGTCTTTGGGTTTAGTAAAATTACAAGGATATTAAATAAAATTAATTAAGCGCATGGTTTTTACATATAGTATCCTCATTAATAAAAACATACGTATTCGTGTAATGTGGATACAGGTCTACTTTAACCGCCTCGTGGAGGATCCACATTAACCGAATTCCTTTGTTATATTTAATTATTTTATGCGGCAGCCATGTCACATAATATCAAACCAAACCCATCAATGTATTAAAACAGCATCTACATAATATATTTAGGAAATTTTTCAATATTTATAACATTCAATAGCAGAAATTACGAATTAATTCTTAGCTTAAAACACTTTTAAATGGTCGTTTTCATAATATCACAAATAAACCGTTCTTCGCACAAATAGGCTACAAGAAACTCGCCTTGAACACGTCAAAGTTGATGAGGGGACGAAGTTAAAATATTTTCTGTTCGAGGGCAGCACCAATTAAAGAACATATTAACATGGTCCACTCAACACGAAGGGTCCACATTACCCGAACTTCCTCCCAGTTATATTATATGGATGTGAAACATAGTCCACATGGTTGCCGAATATTATCTGACCATCATAATCATTACCACATCCGGTATGTATAGTATGAATGTGTGAGTGAATGGTAAGTTCGTATTGTCTCGTACGAAGTTCTGGTGTGAAATGATCACTCATTTGAAGAGGCCCTCTATTCCCTTGTTGCCAAAAAGTTTCTCCGGAAACGTAGTGCCACTGTAAGGCCAGGGTGAAATGGTGCACGTAAAATCAATTACGTGAGGTATTAAACTGCCGATGGAGAAGATAATATCTGTATGATTTTAATCCTACGTGTCTTAAGTTCGTACAAATTTATTATTATTATTATTATTATTATTATTATTATTATTATTATTATTATTAACTACCGTCACTGACACTATCGAACACGAAAGTTCATGGCCGCGCGGACATAAGCTCTCCATTCATCCCTATCCTGAGTTAATGTTTTCCAATCATTCCCTGTAATCTGCTTTCCTCAAATTATAGTTAATGTTATTCTCCCACCTCATTCTTGATCTACCAACTGTGCGTTTGCCGTCTCCACGTTTTTCACTCCCCATTCGTGCCGCATGCCCTGCCCATCGCAGTCTACGAGACTTGACGGTTATTATATATGGCTTCCTATAAGGACCATGTAGTTCACTGTTATGTAGTCTCCTCCGGTCACCTTCTGTTCATCTCTCTTTGGTCCAAAAATTCTCTTAAGAACTTTATTCTCAAATACGTGTTATCTCCTTTCCTCCCTTTAATTAAGAGTCCATGTTTCGCATCCATATAATATAACTGGTAGAATAATAGTTTTATATATTTTCAACTTAACATTTTTTAAAGGAGTTGGGACGTCAAGAGTCTGTGTAATGTATAATAGCACGCATTTCCAGATTTCAGCCAATGTTTAATTTCTTTGTGCATCTCATTCCTAGTTGTGATTATGGTTCCTAGGTATTTGAATTCAGTAATTTCTTTAAAATTTTCCTCATTTACCTTTAGCTGTTCATTTCCATTGTATTTATATAACACTTTGGCTACACCAGTGTTGACTTATGGTAGTGAAGCATGGACACTAAAAAGGCAACATGAAAGCAGAATAACGGCTTGTGAAATGAGATTCATGCGCAGAACAGCGGGTTACACCAGATGGGATCGGAAAAGGAATACCGATATCTTAAAAGAATTGAAGACTACGCCAATTTTGGAATATATTAAACAGTACCAACTAAAATGAAACACCATCTTGAAAGAATGAGTTCAAATCGGATTCCTAAAGCTGTTTATAATTATATACCAAGAGGACGAAGATCTCTGGGGCCGTCCTATGAAACGGTGGAGGGAAAATTTTCTATAGGATCGTAACAGGCCTTGGCATAATTCTTGGAAGGAAGAAGTAGAATGTAGGCCTATTTATAATTAATATTTTAATGATAATAATTACTGTTATTATTCCTATTATTGTTTATTATTATTATTATTATTATTATTATTATTATTATTATTATTATTATTATTATTATTATTATTATTATTATTTTGATATACTTGTACCCTACTTGCAGTAAGAGGTCTATGTTATATGTTGTAGATTATTATTTTGTATTGTAAGCCTATGTTTTCCCTTTACAGAGATTTAGGCGCTCTCCCCCTACAGGGAAGAATTTAAACCATACTAATTTAGTTACACTTGTTTTCGTATAGATGTCATTTTGAGTGGTACGTGGTCAGCGTTCCGCCTCATACTGACATCTAGGAAACCAAGGTAGTACTAGGACGGGAAAATTCGGTAAATTTTGCTTAGAGGCCTTTTCATTCAGGCTTAAGGATTTTTTACGAGCCTGAAAATCTTCAGACTCGGGAACCACGGCTTAAAGTTCCTCCCGGAGGACTTGCTCCTTGGATTTTTCCGTCCTAAAAAATCCATCGACCCCGGTCGGGTTTGAACCCGCGACCTTCGGGACCAGAGGCAAGGAGCATAACCACTAGTTCACCGCGGCCGATTGTAGGTTATTAATTTTATTATAGTTAATACTCGTAATTGTTATTATATTTTCAATTTTTTATCAATTTAAACTCTCACTTGATATATACATGCCACACGCCACCCGGTCATTACAGTGACGCAATCTGTCGAGAGAGGAATTTTAAACTACGATTCACACACTTTTTTTCCCCTCCCCATATGAGTGATCAGCTCGGTGTCAGGGCCTTCTTCTTCTTATTATTATTTGAATAATTTAAATCATTCAAAAGTGGAATATGATTTTTTTACGGTTTGAACTTCACTGGAGGAGGGGGAAAATCGATGTTACAATTAAATTTTGACAATAATAAATGAAAGCCAAATATATCCTGAAAATAAAAATTAATGCCTCAACCGGGATATGAATTATTTGAGAATAAAAATCTTAGGAAAAATTTTGGACCAAAGAAAGATGAACAGACAGGTGAATGGAGAAGACTACATAACAATGAGCTACATGGTTTTATAGGAAGCCAGATATAATAATAACAGTTAAGTCCCAGAGACTGCGATGTCAAGACATGTAGTGCGAATGGAGAACGAAAGACGTGCATGGAAGCTTCTTGTATGAAAACTAGAGGGAAAACGCCCAGTTGGTAGACCAAGAATGAGGTGGGAGAATAACATTAATTACGATTTGAGGGAAGTAAATTACACAGAGAATGATTGGAAAACATTAGCTCAGTATAGGGCTGTATGGAGGGCTTATGTCCGCGCTTCCAGGAACCTACGGATTCGATAGTGGCAGTGAGTTAGTTAGCCTGAAACGGGTTATGAATCCGATTCAGGCATTAATTTTTTTTCACGACATGACACATATCGTTTGTATAAATGAATTGGATCATAAAAATGGGCTTTAGTTCATTTCAGCTAAGTGTTGGGAAATAACGGAAAAATATCTGGAGTTCTTCCTGTTGTAATTATAACGAAACAATAACATGTGTTACTACCAAATACAGGATGCCTATTAGTGTTCCTCTAAACAAGTTTCATGAATTTAGCTTCAGTAGTTCAATTATACTTCTTCTTCCTTCCAAGTATTAGGCCAAGGCCTGTTACGATCCTACAGAAAATTTTCCTCCAGCGTTTCATAGGACGGCCCAGTAATCTTCGTCCTCTTTGTATATAATTATAAACAGCTTTGGGGATCCGATTTGAACTCATTCTTTCTAGATGGTGCTTCCAATTTAGTTGGTACTGTTAAATATATTCCAAAATTGGCGTAGTCTTCAATTCTTTTAAGATATCGGTGTGACCCGCTGTTCTGCGCATGAATCTCATTTCACAAGCCGTTACTCTGCTTTCAAGTTGTCTTTTTAGTGTCCATGCTTCACTACCATAGGTTAACACTGGTCTAGCCAAAGTGTTATATAATCGTAATCTGGTGTTTTTTTGTACAAGGGATGGTTTCATAACTTGATTAATAATTCCAAACTTTTATTATAACTAGTATTTTTTCTTTGCTGTGGGTCGTCATATTTCAATTCCTTCTGGCTTTTTTCATGTTGAGACTTGAAAGTAGTTTTGAAGTTCCTTAGGACAGGTTACTGGCCTGACGCTAAGTAGTCCAGTGGTAGGGCTGCTACCTATTAGTCTCTGGACAGACATTAGGATACCGCATTTACTCAGTACCTGATGGAACGGTTATACCGCCGTGACTCTGATTATAAGTCAAGATGGATGCAACATGTTCATCGAATGGAAGATCACAGAATACCCAAACAAATGTTAAGATATCAACCTGCAGGAAGAAGAAGACCAGGACGTCCACTCAAAAGACTTCTGGATGGTGTTTCTCTTGAGGCCGAAACAGGTCAACAAATGGCCTAAATTCGTGAATATACTATGATGATGATGATAGTATTTTTTCAGGGATATCCTTTTCATCCCAGATACAGAGATAATATCCAAGATATTTAATTTGATTAGATTGATTAGATTACTGATATTTTTAATCTCTTGGATTGATCGTCTTTCTTTATAAAACAGGTTTAGAATTGAGTATCTTTATTGTTTAATATCTCTAACCACTCAGAATTTCTATACAGCCTTCATTTGTTTACAGAAAAAATGTTATTAATAGAATATTTTTCTTTTTGTATTTATATCATACACCCTAGTCTCAAGATAGAGAAACGAGACAACTTTTGTGTCCACCTTTAATGGCCATTTTCATTTTCCTCTCCTCCTGTCACAATAGGCGAAAGACAGCTTCGTGAATTACTCAAGATGCTCATCAGGTGTCTTTGACAGTGTCTTCATATCATCAACCTTCCTAATATACCGATCACAATATCGCAATGGAGGAAAGATTGGACTGATTTCCTTTCTTCGTAAAGCGACGCGATGAACATTCAAGGTGAGAAATTCAAGGTTAACTCAATTAAAATTAATGTAACTGATGCCTTTTTTTTTTTTACTTTTTTAATACTTAATGCAGGCTTTAGCAGTTTGCCCTTGATTCCTGCTTTCCAGAGATTCCTATCTTCCCATTGTCCTTCTTCCATACTCCTCTTCAATATGGCCTCATATATTCCCTCATACCATGTTCTTCTACTTCTCCCCCTCTTCCTTCTGCCTGGTACCATCCAATCTAACACATGTTTAGGCCACTGGTTCTCCGACATCCGTTGTACATGTCGATGTAAAGCTCTCTTTGTTATCCTCTCGATAACAGTTCCTTGTGCATCCATTTCTTGTCTGATATATGTATTTCGAATATGCTGTAGCCTGGATATTCTCATACTTCTCCGTAATCCATCCATTTCTGTTGCCAAGATTCTTTTCTGCATCCTTTCATTTATTGTCCAGCTTTCTGATCCATATGTAAGTATACTTTCTATTATTGTCTGTATAATCTCTTTTTTTATTTTTCTGGTCAAATTTCTATTCCATAAAAGACGATTCAGGGATCTAATCGCCTTCCTTCCACAATTTATTCTTTTAATATCTTTTTCACAAGTACCAGATTTATCTATTATACATTCAAGATATATAAATTCTTCAACACGTTTAATTATCATATTATTTATTTGTAGGTCTTCTGAATTTCCTCCGATTACCATATATTCTGTTTTGATATAATTTATCTTCAGTCCACCTACCTCAAATGCATCTACCAACTTTCTAATCATATATTCTATATCTTCTTTATCTAGTCCTATTATAATCTGGTCATCAGCGAATAATAAATTGTGCAGTAAACGGTCATTAATGTTGATTCTCATTCCCCTACGTGACTAATTCCATTTCATTAATACATCTTCTAAGTATATCTTGAACAATGTTGGTGACATCCCGCATTCTTGTCTTAATTCTTTTCTTATATCAAATTCTGAGGATACTCTATTTCCAATCTTAATATTTGCTTTACAATCATACATTATTTTTATAAAATGTAATGCCCTTTTTTAATGAAGCAATTTAAATATAATATAGACAAAATAATACATAAAGAAACACACACACACACACACACACTTGGAAAAACTGCGGTAAACTAGTTCGACGAATGAACCTCTCTATGTTAGTAGCATAACAACGACAAATTTATCTGTGCATATACCAGAGTACACTTCGTTTAATAAAATTAGAGTTATAGAATCTTGTCGTCCAAGCTTCTTTAAAAAAAACATTAAACTGAAAATACCTATAAAACTGTTATTCTCTCAGTTATATGACTGCGAATCGTGTACTCGTACTTTAAGAGAGGATAGAAGATTACGAGTACTTGAGAATAAAGTTGTTAGGAAAATTTTTGGATCAAACATTGATCAGACAGGAAAATGGAGAAGACTTCATAACAGAGAGCTACATGATCTATATAAGAAACGAGATATAATAAGAACAGTTAAGTCTCCTAGAATGCATTGGATAAAACATGTGGCACGAATGGGAAATGAAAGGGGGGCATGGAAGCTAAAAAGACATACGGTACTCTATAATCTGAGATTGGTTTATCATTTTTTGTTTTTTTTATAATGCGGAATTTTGTCTAATGTGGAAAAAATTGGTCCGGTACGATTCCGCTTTGGACAGGTTTTACTATACATATATAAACACCGACAACGGAGGTGAGGTAGTATATTGAGATATGTTGATCATTTTTTTAAGGTACCAATGTCCGGAAATGATTCGGTTTCACACTACGACTAGTTAATTAAGTCTCAAGATCAGTGTTAGTTTGAAGGATCTGAAGATCATTATTTGACAACACCTCGCAGGTATGGAACCTGTGACGTGGCTTCAAAACGAAGTGTGGCTACAACATGACGGAGCTCCAGCTCACTTCGATGTCAATGTGAGAATATATTTGGATGCCACGTATCCAGGTCGATGGATTGGCAGAGGGGGATCTGTCCCATGGCTTCCAAGATCACCTAATCTTAACCTCTCGACTACTTTTTGTGGGCGACATGAAACAGTCTGTTTATCAGACTTCAGTAGAGTCGCGTATAGATCTTATAGTCCGAATCCACGCTGCTACAGAAATAATTCAAACGAAGCAGGAGCATTTGAACGTGTGCATCAATCACTACACCGCCGATGTACGTTGTGCAATGGGATGGAGGTATTGACGTTACTGTCACAGTATTGTCAAGTATTGAGTCTTGAAATCCAACTAACGGAACTCTTGAGAAGTTAGCTATTCATAGTGTGAAAACGCAACATTTCCGAACATCGGAACCTTATTAAGAAATGATGAACATATCTCAATATACTACCTCACCTCCGTTGTCGATTTTGTTTTGCAACACTCTGTATATATACATCTCATTTGTGTAAATATAATGTAGCCCACAAAATAAAACGTAAAAAAGAACACACACATACTCACTTGAAAGAACTGTGGCAAAAAGTTCGACGCACGAGTCTGTTTATGTTAGTTATATAATAATGGGATACATATTACCAGAGTAAAGTTAATTTAATAAAATCAGAGTTATATACTATTTCCCTGTGCGTCATCACTACATGTTTTTCCTAACTACTCCTACATCTCTATTGCTGCAACAATATGACACACTGTATACTAATCTGTTTTATTTGTGTCATTACCCTAACAGTCTAAAGTTGACAGGCTTTTACTGTCCGCAGGATGGATCATTGTGGAGAAAGCAAATTAGTGCTTATTGAAGCTAACAGAAGTAGACTCCGCATACGTATTTATATGTGAGATTTGTGCCGAGGGGAGAGGATAACTGAATTCTTGGCTTTCTCCCCATTGCAGTGGATCCCTTCTTCATGAGATTTTATCCCCTAGTGATGTGGGCGGGGTTCAAGTACTCATTTCCAGCTTAGCGCCTTCTATTTACTTCAAAAAAGATGCGTCTTCATTCAGAAATGACGAACAAAATGTAATAAATCTGGGAGGAAGAAAAAGTTAGGGAGTTAAAAGTGAATAGAGACTGCATTTAATAATAATAATAATAATAATAATAATAATAATAATAATAATAATAATAATAATAATCATAATAATAATAATAATAATAATCATAATAATCATAATAATAATAATAATAATAATAATAATAATAATAATAATAATAATAATAATGATAATAATACTTATTATTATTGTTATTATTATGATAATAATACTTATTATTATTATTATTATTATTATTATTATTATTATTATTATCGTCATCATTATTATTTTATTATTATTATTATTATTTTTTATTATTATTTTATTAATTATTACCACCGTTGTCCACTGCTGTGGTCTCGAGGTAGCGTGCTGCCTTGTCACGCAGCGGGCCCGGGTTAGATCCCCGCTCGGGACAGTTTTTCTGGGTGAGGTTTTTATCGGAGTTTTTCCTCACCTGTAAGACAATTGTCAGGAAAAAATTAAGGCCCAAACTGTCCCCGAAATCATATGGTCATCATCATCATTATTATTATTATCATTATCATGATCACCATCATCATCCTTCGCCGGTGTGGAAAGCAACGGGAAGCTACCACACCTACAACTCCCTAGTAAAGCTGCAAGAATAGCATAAAATGCTATAATTGCAGTGAAGGATCTGCCGTCGGGCAGAATTACTATGGATGGATGGATTACCACCGCTGTGGTCTCGAGATAGCGTGGTGCCCGAGCTCGATTTCCTGCCCGGACAGGCTCCTGATTTAGTTTTTTCGGGATTTGTCCTCACATGAAAGAAAAATGTCAGGAAGCTTAGGGCCCAACTGTCCCCAATAATCACCCGGCCATTATTATCATCATTTCACCGGTGTGGAATGCAACGGGAAGCTACCACACCTATAATTCCTTAGTAAAACTGCAAAGCTTTGCATGAAAATGTTATGATTGCAGTGAAAGACCTGTCCTAGGACAGAACAATATAGATAGATAATAACAGTAATAATTATTATTATAACACTGTGATAATATAGGAAGATGGACAGAACAACTGTGCGGCGGAATAGGCAATATGCCTAGCTCGAGAAGAGGAGAAGAAGAAGAAGAAGAACAATATAATAAATATTAATAATAAAAATTACTATTAATATGTATTATTTAATGACATTTCTACAATTTATCAGTTTTCTTTCGGCTCAAGATAATTAAATTTGTCCACAAATTTCTATCTTCAGCAACTTCTATCTAATTATCCTTGTACATACTACTCCTGTTCCATACATACATTGTTCTCGTAGTACTCCTCTTCTTCTGCCTTTGGCAATCCATACTAAGACTATTTGCTTCCTCCACCCTTTCGACATACCCAAACCATCTGTTTCCGTTCTTCAAATACCTCCAAAATATTCTTTTCGGCTTCCATATTCTCTCTTAGGCTAACTTTTTCATGTTTTAACATAAGGTCTTATCTTCCACTCAACCAAAAAATGCTAGTTATCCCTTAAATTAGCAATGTATCATATAGGATACAATGATTTAATTAATTTAATATTGTCTATTCAACAATAGAAAACAAGGGAATAGAAATTACTTAAATTTGTGTCACATTAAACAATAATGTACAATAACTTAAGAGTTTTTCGTTATTCTGTTCTCATTGCGGTCCGAAATATTTAAATAACTGTCAGGAGAAATTAGAACTCTACCAAGCCAATCATGAAGCACAACAGAAAGCCATATGTAACTTCCAAAAACACACGACAACACATCTTAAATCCAGACAGTTCCCTAAATACATAGTAGATGCCATAAAATTAAAACACCGAGTTTACAGATATTACACTAGATGCCCAACCGATAGCAACAAGCGACTACTCAGAAAAATCCAATACCTAAAAGAAACAATTAAAAGGTATCACAAACAAAAATTGACAAACAACATACAGAATCTCGACACAAATAAACAGACAAACATTCAAAACTTCTGGAAAGCTATGAAATACACACAGAACACAAATAAATATTACACAACGTCCACTAAGACGCAACAACAATTACTTATGCATAGATAACAACAAAGCTGAACTAGTCAGAAATACACTACAAGAAATATTCCAGCTTAATAATACTACATGCATAACACGTAGAAAACTACCTACCTACACACACACGCACACACACACACACACACACACACACACACACACATACAAAACTCTTTCAACACCGAAACACAATACATGAAAACCAAAACGTACAACCCATCTGTTGCGACATATGTCGCTATGTTCTGCCAGTTCGGCGGACTCGGTCGTCTGCTGGCGTCGTCTGCATCGATCATGTCGAAGTACTAGTTCACCTTGTCTCCGCTTGGAGGCGCCTGACTACAGCACCTAACAGTTTACGTTGGACACATTGCTTGCTGTAGCGTTTTATCTTGGTTGCCAACATTAGCGGTGCTGTGTTCTGGTGCCGCGTGTCTACACTTGACTCGCTCTCAGTGTTAGCCAGGCCATCGAGGGCGATGGTCTTGTTTGATAAAGAGGTCTGAATACCTCTCAGTTTTGTTCTACACCGTCGACGGCGGCGGTATTGTTTGTAGACAGAGGCTTGGAATGCCTCGTTCCTTTGTTTAAAGAACACGTGGAAGTTCCCATTGATAGACTTAAGCTTTATTCCTAGTGTAAATATTGTTCGTAATTGATTTTAATAAGTTACCACGAGTATAATTCTAAATTCCCTTTAAAGCTCAAATCCCGCGATTCCAGAGGACTTTTCGAACATTGCATCAACATTCATGTCGTTGTGGCATCTAAATCTTTACGAGGGCACCACCATCACCACAGAAGAACTAACAAGCCACTAAAACGAAATAAATACACCACATCAGAAAACGACAATATACCATATCTATTCTGCATTCAACTACCTAACATCACTAAAAACTACTTACTAACAATCTATAACACTAGCATCAAACTAGGCTACATCCCCAAGAGATGGAAACACGCTAAGGGTGTCAATAATAGTCTTTCCGAAACCAGGTAAAGACCAAACAGACCCCAACAACTGTAGACCCATAGAATTAATACCTACAATATCTGAAGTCTGGAACAATCACACTAATAAGACTCCATCCGATACTACAAAGGCACATACCCCTCTCTCAGGCAGGATTTCGACCACACTTTGGCATTACAGAACAAATAACTAAACTCGTAACTCACCTAGAAAATAATACATACAACAAACACTACATAGTAGCCCACGACGTCAAAAAGGCATTTGATACCGTTAGGCTAGATGGATTGAAATTCAAAATTGCACGAATGCCCATCCCGAACTACATAACAATATGGATAGCACAATACATCACAGACAGAACCGCCAAAGTCAAACTTAACACAGCAATATCACAGTCCTTTACACTAAATGCAGGAACACCCCAAGGTAGTGCAATCAGTCCCTTCTCTATATATAGTCTGACCAAAGGATCTGTGCCCCCATACGACATGCAAACTAAACACTAATTTCTATTCTGCGTCGGTAAATCATTTCCCTCTTTGCATTCCTATCTCTCTCTTTACTTTCGTCCCTCCCACTACTCACAATTTTGAGCCTTCTTGGTGGACAGGTTATTTGTACTTGCAGTTCAGTGTTGTCAACTCAACATGAACACTGTAGCACGGAGTGGTGAAAGAAATATTATTTAGCAAATAATAAAAGACAATCAGCGTCATTAGACCTACTTATATATGAAAAAGTAATAATTAATCTTACATTATTCAGTATTTAAAATCTATGACACTGTTTGTGGGAAGTTTGGCAACATCCCTACTCGGAAAACTATCCTGGCTGCTGTTTGATGTGGTGGGAGGGAAGAGCGTGAAATGGAGTGAGTCCAGGTGTTAACTTTACTAAGAACGATTGCAGCGCTAAAGGGGCACAGATCCGTTGGTCAGATAATACTATACTTCTCGGACATCCCACAACCCACTACCACTGCACTTGGACTATGTCAATTCGCAGGCGATACCCTACACTGGTCAACAGCCCGAAATATAGGAACAGAAGTCACATTTCTCTATCAACAGCTTAAAATACAGACTAGACAGAAAATGGCGAATTGGCATAAACGTAGAGAAAACGCAAGTCAAGGCAATATAACACAAAACAGTATAACAAATACACAAGAAAGAAATCAAGTCAAAATACAACAGACCCCCAATCCCATATAAAAACACTATGACCGACCTACACTACACTCTGAAACAATACCTCACTCCAATATCACATCTAAATAAAATCCATAGTAAACTGCAGTGACCAATAAAAACAATTCGCCACCTAACGAGAATAACAGAAAACTGCACACAAACACCCATAACACTACTATATATAAAACACTAATTTGACTCATCATTTTATATGCAAACCCTATTCTTATGAACATTTAAAAAAAGACAACTAAGTAAATTAGAAACCAACGAAAGAAAACTTTAAGAAGGATTCACCATCTACCAAAATATTACCCCACCACAGCCAAAACAACATCATTTAAACAATGCATCAAACGTCGAAACATCAAACACTATCACAAAACACAACACATATCACTACTAAGAGACCTCATACAATACACACCTCAAAATACAACACTATCACAACTAAAACAACTCACATAACAAATGCTACATACAAGTAGAATACACACACCTTATCAAGCAGAGAAATTGAAGTTTTTTTTTTTTCCTAAACCCAGACCATATATATCCTACGCACTAACCAACTTGCCCTGTATGCAGCTACGTTCAATTCCTTCACAACAAGGTCAACTCAACGACCCCTTAACACCTAAACCTAAAATCTAAGCTATAAATATCGGGGCTGGGAACGCCGACGCTTTAGCCGCCCTTTCGCCGATCGGAAATCATAAACTTCGATCTAAATCACCAAATAATAATTTAAAACGAACCCCAAAAATCATCGAAAGTATAAACGGGCATAAAATAAGTACCTCGTCTACAGAGTGCCCGCAAGAACACTCAGTATGATTATATCTATCTCTCTTCTTTCGCCAATTTAAGGCTTAAATGCAAAATTATTTTTTATAGACTACTAATATCTCTCAAAATAATATTAAATACTACCAACATAAAAATGCACTTGAAAGTAAATAAATTAGCTTCATATAAGTAGTTCTACATAGATTTGGAAAAAGGAAGATAGAAACGGCAGAAATGCGTTTCTTAAGAAATATAGCAGGACACACGTTTAGTGATCATATCTGCAAACCGATGTTAGAGAACAATTACAAATACATGAATTAACAAATAAATTGTCAGACAATAAATTAAAATGTTTTCAACATATAAATCGAATGGAGACATCTCGTCTATAAAAACTGGTTTTACAAAATAATCCAAGAGGTAAACGTTCCGTTGGACGCCCCATGTCCAGATCGACGGATATGCATTGAGTTGACACAGGTTTGCTGCCTAACCATGAAGCTGAAGAAGAAGAAATTCTAAATATTTTCTAATTTATCAAAATCTCTTGATATTACGATAGTAAATGAGACTTTTGCATAGCTTTGAAAAATGTTAATTTTTGCTTGAAAGAGACTATTGACCCGCAAATCCTGATTTCAACTGGCCATGATCCATAACGTAAAGTGAGATTATTAAGAAGAATAAGGTTGTCATTTCATGAAAATGGGCATCATGTGTAGGGGAGGAAACTTCATCCTTATCCATTATCCTAACAAATGGATCACAGAAAATTATTTTCTAAATATAGATTTTTTTAAATTCTATTTGTGGTATTCAGTTAGGCCTAAACATCCTCGCTAATTTAAACAAATGGTGACTTACAATCGGTCACTTGAAACACGTTTAATTTTAATTTTCCAGATATAAATGAGCGATCAGAAGATCGAATGATCCAACAACTTCATCTTATATCTGATTTTGCCAAATCAGATCGAGAAATATCTGATTTCGTCAGGCAGCCTATCAAACAGAAAAGAATAATTTTGAATGCAACTGAATTAAAGCTTGTCGATATCTGAATATCCTTCCAACTTCCAAATGTTAGTAAGTTATAGCTGGCGGTAATGAAAATTATAGTATTTAATGTATAAAAAAATTAATATACATTTAATATTATCTTGACTTAAATGTTCGTGCTGTCTCGTAAGTGAATTGAACTGATCACTCATTCGGAGAGGCTTTCAATGTTTGTATAGTCAAAAATTATTATATAGCCCCCTAATATAAAGAATAAAAATTCTCTCCTGATGGGACGTTTCGCTGTTAAGACCGGGTGTTATGGGACATAAAAATACCTAAAAGGGAGAGGTTAAACTAAGAATAAGAAAGAAAAAATATTGAATTATTATTATAATTTATTACCGTAATTATCATAATAATCTTAATCAGCATCTTCACCAATATTATTATTATTATTATTATTATTATTATTATTATTATTATTATATTTATTGACATTTGTTTTAATGCCACCTGGAAAAATGAAGAGAGGAAAATCACGAGTTACTTTTATAAATAGAGTTTAACAGAGGTCGAAAGAGGTGAGAATACAAGAAGGGAAATGTAATTAAAGAGAGGAAAGGTGGCAATTAATTAGGAATTAAATAATTAAATTTAACACCGGAAGATGTTTCCGTAGTCATCATAAAATCTGAAAAGTTTCTATTACTTATATGTATTGAGACGCGTTGTAGTAGCGTCGTTTAAACTGCGCGGGCCAACGAGAGAAACCTCGCATTGGTGGATTGGATTGACGAATAGCCAATCGCGAGTCGAGGGATACACCGATATTTCTCGGCTAATAAACCAGACAGTTCTACGAACATCTATTCCCCCATTCGAGAAACATAGAAGACTAGAGGGTTCCATGTAGAAACATATCGTTTATGGACCTGGAAATTTCCGTCTACTCGCCTAAAAATATGTGGTAGGGAATGAACTACCCCCGATCTTGAGTTGGAAGGCGAAAGGTTAAGTGTTAGAGAAACTGTGAGGAAGTACTGTGTCTGTAATTGTGCGATAAGTGATTATCTAATCAATTTTCAAAGAAAAATAGTTGTGACATAAAATTGTGATTAAAGATTTAGTGATAATTGTAAGAATAAAATAAAGTGAAAAAAATGTTATCTAACAATTGTGTATTTATTTAAGTCGAAATACGCAAAAGAAAACCCTGTGCCATCCAGTGACTATTATTATTACTATTATTATTATTATTATTATTACTATTATTATTATCACTATTATTATTACTATTATTATTATTATTACTATTATTATTATTACTATTATTACTATTATTACTATTATTACTATTATTACTATTATTACTATTATTATTATTACTATTATTAGTATTATTACTATTATTATTATTATTACTATTATTATTATTATTACTATTATTATTATTACTATTATTATTATTACTATTATTACCATTATTATTATTATTATTATTATTATTATTATTATTATTATTATTATTATTATTATTATTATTATTATTACAACAAGTTTCGAGCAGAATACAGGGATTATCCTTCAGAGGAAGTTAGTTGATATGATGAGGGCAACATAACTTCCTCTACACAAATCCACTTGTTTCACGCTTGGTTGGTTGCCAGCTTCAAGGAACAACAGTTTCTCAGGTTAATAACAGTTCTAACTTAAACACAATACACTTCTAATTTACCCTGATACAATATTTAGTTTGCCTTTTAGAAGCACTGCTGTATAATCATAACGATCCTGACAAGTAAATTATCCTACAGCAAAGGTATTATGAGAAATTAGCTAAAAATATAATGCTGATACAGACCAATGCTCATTTGCATACTTCATCCGCTTTCAGAATCATTTAAATCCTTAATAAATTCATCATCATCATCATCAATCAAACACTTCAGAATGAAATTTCCTCCAAATATTTTCTAAAACCATTAACAAGCTAGCAATTCTTTCACAAATTAGTTCAGAGTGGGTCCGCAGCACTAGCTCAGGTGGTAACATGCCTCATTCTGCTGTCTCAAAGGTCGAAATTGTAATTGTAAAATATTCATATCCGCGGCTGCAAATTTAAATCGCTGCATTGTAAGCAGGTTCCTGAATATTAACACTAGAAAGACTGGGGTTCACGTCCTACCTATAAAGACTGAGGGGTCATTCTGATCCTATAGGAAATAACTCCGTTCATACTGAAACTGCAGCTTCTGAATTTCATAGAAAGTAAATTTACATAAAATAATAAAAAGTCGTAACATTACAAGCCAGTTGAATCATATGTTTGGGAGGTTAAGGTTGAGGAACTTCCTACTGTTAAAAAATGTAATTCTAATTGCTGTGAAAATGTAAACTATAGCCTACATTCTTGTGCAGCACTCTCTATTTCATGCCACTAATGGTACAGTATTTCCATATTTATATTACAATATTGTATCTCGGTGACCATTTAACTCATGCCCCAAATGTGGGTCAATGACCAATCATGTTTCAATGAATTTTGTTTTACAACCAACGACAGTCGTGTTTCACCTCGCTATTTATCGATTTCTGATTACCAAAATAAAGAAAGCTCCCCGTTTTAATATTCTGAACAGGTCAAAGAATTATTTTTGCAGTGACTGACTCTCCAACAAATATGTTGAATATAACAAATAATGAACTGATTCCTTGAAACTACACATTTGATAATTGTGTGTTCAATAATTGTGTTTTTAAATAATGATTTTACTGAGTTGTTTCCTAAAAAATAATTAATAACCTATAATGTTCGTTATAATCAGTGAAAGTACCTTAGTTGGTTGGGAAATGAGGTATATTACACATAGAACCACTGCGTCTGCATTCTGTTCACTCTCGTATGTACCGCAGCTGCGCACTAGGCTGTGTTGCTGTCTTGCGCTGTCACATCACAAGCATTCTCCGATTTTAGCTAACTTGTCCTCACTATAGAGAACTACAATGCCAACCAAGGTACTTTCTCTGGTTATACTATAGTATTTGATGTGTTTAATTTTTTTTCCACTAGAGTGCATTCTTACAATATTGCGATCCTATTTGGCAATAAATAATATAATCAAGTTGCAGTGGATGAACAACATCGCTGTATACAGTAAATATATACATATTTTAAAATATCTAAATAATGATTTGTGAGTAAACAGCTTAATGTTATCCTTTAGATAGTCCTAAGTCCCGCGCCGTACCGAGTGGTTAAGGCAGGAAGCCTTGGCGCAGAGCTACGGGATTTGCGCTGGTTCGAGTCTCCATGGAGGAAGACATTTTCTCATGGTATTTCGGCCAGTATGGGACCGGTGCCCACCCAGCATCGTGAGGCATTTGGATAGCTACAATAAGTAGCGGCTCCAGGTTGAGAAAACCAACTATAACGGTGGGGGACTCGATATGCTGACCACATACCCCTACACTAGCTGGATGATCCTCTACCTCTGTGATTGACACATGTGGATGTGAGGCCAGCAGTCGGCTAGTAGGCTAAGGGCCTTCTAGGCCTGTCGCGCCAGGAGTAGTAGAGTAGTAAAAATAGTCCTAACAAATGCCACTCTTGATTTCCAAATCTTCTAGATACATTGGAAATCACTCGTGGCATTACTTATGAAAAATATTATAGGGGCCTTTTTGACACAGCAGTCATGATATGTAGTAATTTCCGTAACTCCGTTCTTACTGCAATTACAGCCTCTGAATTTCATAGGAAGCAAATTTACATCTTACTTACTCACTGGCACTATCGAACCCGTAGGTTCATGGTCGCGCGGACATAAGCTCTCCATTCATCCCTATCCTGAGCTAATGCTTTCCAATCATTCCCTGTATAATCTACTTTCCTCAAATCATAGTTAATGTTATTCTCCCACCTCATTCTTGGTCTACCAACTGGACGTTTTCCCTCTGGCTTTCCTACAAGAAGCTTCCAAGCACGTCTTTCATTCCCCATACGTGCAACATGTCCTGCCCATCGCAGTCTTTGAGACTTAACTGTTCTTATTATATCTGGTTTTCTATAAAGATCATGTAGTTCATTGTTAATGTAGTCTTCTCCATTCACATGTCTGTTCATCTCTCTTTGGTCCAAAAATCTTCTTAAGTACTTTATTCTCAGATACTTGTAATATCCTTTCCTCCCTTAAAGTAAGAGTCCATGTTTCGCACCCATATAATATAACTGGTAGAATAATAGTTTTATATATTTTCAGTTTAACATTTTTTGAAAGGTGTTCGGACATCAAGAGTCTCTGCAATGCATAATAGCACGCATTTCCAGAATTGAGCCTATGTTTAATTTCTTTGTGCATCTCATTCCTATTTGTGATTATTGTTACATCAAATAATAAAAATTCATAAAATCACAAGCCAGTTGAATCATAAGTACGGCGAGGGGGATAAAGGTAGAGGAACTCCATAGAGGATCAAAATCATTCCGCAGTCTTTCTAGTGTTATATTTCCAACCAGTCTACAGCACACTGACGTGAGAAGGCATACATTACCGTTGATAGTAATGTGTTCGACATACGAGGACGTTAAGCCCGGGAGTTCCCTTGTTTCTTTTCGACAAGACTAGGCTACGTGCTGGCAACGAGTTTCACCTTTTCCCTTCTCTTAACCATCATTATCCCTCGTACAACACCTGTACACTACACCTGAACACACTTATTCTGCACTCCTCTCCAAACCTAATACAAGATAGACGATACATCACCTGGGGCATAAAGTTGCCTGCCTTGGTTGATACTAACTAACTAACTCACTGGCACTATCCAACCCGTACGTTCATGGCCGCACGGACATAAGCTCTCCATACATCCCTATCCTGAGCTAATGTTTTCCAATTATTCCTTATATAATATACTCCCCTCAAATCATAATTAATTTTACTATCCCACCTCATTCTTGTTCTATCAACTCGGCGTTTTCCCTCTGGTTTTCTTACAAGAAGCTTCCATGCAAGTCTTTCATTCGTACCACATGTCCTGTCCATGGCAGTCTACGAGATTTAACTGTTCTTGTTATATCTAGCTTCCTATAAAAATCATGTGGTTCACTATTAATTATCTTCTCCATTCGCCTGTCTGTTCATCTCTCTTTGGTCCAAAAACGTTCCTAAGAATTTTATTCTCAAATACTCGTAATCTCCTTTCCTCCCTTAAAGTAAGATTCCATGTTTCGCATCCATATAATATAACTGGTAGAATAACAGTTTTATATATTTTCAGTGCCAACGGCAGGCTACACTCTTATGGACCAGAAAATAAGTTCTGAGATAAGAGACCAATTAAATATTTTTAAATTGACGGATAAAATTAACAAACAAAGGCAAAATTGATACGACCATCTACTAAGAATGTCAGATGATAGACCTTCTAAAATGATTTTAAACTACAGATACACAGGATCTAGAAGTCAAGGAAGACCATTTGCTGGTTGGAAAGACCAAATCTCTTGAAGTCGGAACGGGCCAGAGGGCCTAAGCCTTGATGATGATGATGATGATGATGATGATATATTTTCAGTTTAACGCTTTTTTGAAAAGGGTTGGGAAATCAAGAGTATCTGTGATGCATAATAGCACACATTTCCAGAATTGAGCCTATGTTTAATTTATTTGTGCATCTCATTCCTAATTGTGATTATTCTTCCTAGGTATTTGAATTCAGTCACTTCCGAATTGAAACGGGCATTGAAAATAGACCACAGTAATGTTATCAGCCGAGCGCGTAACCCGAGGCACAAAATGTGCAGTGGGTATTACTGGAATTCTCACATTCGAATTTCACAGTAGAGGCCTACAACTTAATATCGACGTGTATTCCAAGAAGACGTTTTCGCGCCGCCCAAGCAACAATACATTCAATAACAACATTGAGTATTTTTCTACTTGTATATATTCCGGTTGATGCATTAATATTTCTTTCCGTGGCATATTTGACTTTCATTTATTAATGTCAAAGTTTAATTGTATCGAAATAAAAAGCGTTGCTGCTATAAATAAACATTCTCATTAAAATGCTTTCTTGTTATAGTAGCCGTAATATGGCACTACGTACGCTTCTCGCTGCCTCTTACGATCTAAAAAATGTAGGGAAAAAGGCTATAAAAGTGGTAAAGTGATCCCACTAGAGGCCTCGGGAGGACCTTGGGGTAGTAGGAGGTTATGGCTCCCACTTCTTCCTGGATAATCAGCACTTGATGCCAGCCGGGTTGTCAGCTCAACGTAACGGCAGCCTTTATCCCCAGGAGAAGAGACTGGTACTCATTTGCTTTAGAGGTTGAGTCGACCACAGGCCCAATGTGCCGTCAGAAGGTTTAGGCCAATCTAAAAATTCTGACCACATCTGGATTCGAACCCCCGACCTTCCAGCTTGTGGCGTATTATTTTAACCAACTACGCTAAAATACTATAGGCTATGCCTATGTGCCAACTCCGAAGAAAAAAGTATATTACAATCCACTGACTAACAGCTATTCGAAAAGAGAGTGTATTCTGATGTTAGCTCTTGATGACATTGTTAGTTATTGTTTGAAGCTAAATTTTCATTTCATTTTTGGCTACTTTGAAAGTAACTTTCATCGTTCATGATCCAATAAATTCATATCCAATTTTTCCTTGAACTTAATGTTCTTTTTTCCTGAATATAACCTATTTAGTTCTTGGTCATCAATTTTTCCTTATTTCTGGTAGGGTAGACTCTACACTTATGTGAATCAAAATATTCTTTTTTGCGCCATATTCTATTATTATATCAAGGTCGCCGATGTCCTCCTCTCTTCCATGTATTTAATGAAGATTTTATCCATTATATGACCCAGTAACATGTACGAATTGACAGAATCCAATTAGTTGCTCTCACAGACAAAAAATATCTACTTTTGAGATATTCCCTCCTCTTCTAAACTTCTTTGCCTTAGTTTTGCTTGCCTTTATGTGTAACTCATTACTTTGTGATTGATTATGTAGTCTGTTAAGCCCATCTGTAGGTCACAATAATTTATTCACATTATAATCATATCGTTCGCGTAAAGGAACGTTGTGGTATCTAATGCTACCTTTTGAATTATGTCTTGTGTTAGCAGGTTGAATAGTATTGGGTTAATGTGTTCTGCTTGAAGGACGCTGTTCGTCTTGGTTATGGACTCAGATTTGGCTACTCTCTCTTTAACTGTCAGTAGGTTGAAGATTAGGATATTCTCTACGAGTTGGAGTGGGAGTTCTCTATTTTTAAAATATCGCTAATTTTCGTAATCGATATAGTTCCATTGACTCCTTCGAAAGCTTTGGTGTAGTCTATTAATATCCGCTTTACTAGTTGCTTCCCATATGATATCTAGGAATTTTGCAATTTTCTGGATTGTAGATCTGGTAGTTATAAACCCATATTGTTTTACGGGTATATACGAGGTGGGTTGTGGTAGGATTCCGTTTAGAATTAACCTTGAGAGCACTTTAAATGTAGCACACTTGAGGACTGCGGTATACCTCGATATAGTTTGGTGAGATTTACGTATTTTCCTTATTATAGGATATGAATGCTAGATTCTCTCCACCCTTTCGATATATTTCTCTGCTTGATACATTAATTGTATCCACATCCACAATAATTCTGGCGGAGGGGGATCTTTCACTGCAATCATAACATTTTCATGCTATGCTTTGGAGCTTTACTAGGAAATTATAGGTGTGGTAGCTTCCCGTTGCTTTCCACACCGGTGAAGGATGGTGATGATAATGATAAGAATGATGATGATGGCCGGATGACTTTTGGGGACCGTTGGGTCCTAAGCTTCCTGACATTTGTCGTACAGGTGAGGAGAAACCCCTAAGAAACCTCGCCCAGGAGCTTGTCCCGACCGGGAACCTAACCCGGGCCCGCTGCGTGACAAGGCAGCACGCTACCTCGAGACCACAGCGGTGGACATTTATTGCATAATGATGTCAAAATATTCAAATCCCTGGAGGGCTGTAAAATAAAGACTTAAAATAACTGTAAGGAATAAACTTTGTCCAGATCTCTTTTAAATCCTCGTTCGTAAGATTTTGGGATCCTAGAGCTTTATTATCTTTACATTCCTTAAATGCAATCCATATTTCCTCTGTTGTAAGCGGTGTTATTTCGTATGGAGTATTTACTGAAGTATACATGTTAGAATTTCATATCGTTGGTTTATTGTTGAGAAATGTTCTTTGCATGCAATCATGGGTATATGCGGGTTAATTTTTGTTCCTCGGGTTTCTACTAACTTGTGGAGAGTTGCTTCGACTTCCGCAATTGTCTCAAGCTGCTTCTTTTTTTGCGAATTCGACTCGATTTTTCCTTTAATAAAGTTTGGTACTTCGTCCTTTCTACTGAGTATTTTGCCAGAGTTATATCCGACTTGTGCTCCCCCATCTAAACAATTCTTCAAAAGTGGTTTTCGAAGATTGTAGCACTATTGATCAAATGAGGGTTTATTTTCACTTTTTTTGTAGTTTCTTTCATGCTGAATTTCACAGAATAGTCTTAAGTAAAACAAGCACCAATTAAATCTTCTCTTTCGAAATATTCGAGATTATAAATTATTTATCTAGTAAATGGTTGAGTACATATATGCCAGTGTGTGTTGTGGTCCAATACTCTTTTACAGTAATGGTTTTCAGCTCCTCTATAATGAATCTGATATGAATTGGAATATGCTTTCATACAGATGTAAAAAAAAGATGTTCCTAGCGTGTAATATTTAATTGCTTTCCTCTATAAAACACCAGATATATTACACCTGATCCATTATATGCGATATAAGGTGAGATTGTTTCCTCGTTGACCAAAGAAACCCCCTCTTCAAGAGTTTCGAAGACAGGTAGGAATTTTCTATCTGGGCTTATCTCTGCGATAGTTGAAGTCATCGCCCAGTAGAGAGAAATTTGTATGATGAATCGTTCTGTTGCCTGCATGATAGTCTATATTGTGTATTCTGTTTTTTTTCATATTGTCTTATATACTTCCTAATGAATGTAATGTGTTTAATTGCTACTATTACAATTTCTCTTGCTATGTAATATGGACAGTTTGGCCCGTCGATATCTTATATAAGCAGGGTATTTCTCCTGAGGATTTTCCCTCTTTTCCAGGTATTGTTATATTGTGAACTGATTAGTGCCTGTAATACTGATTATCAGGAAAATTTTATTGGTCCATCAGGTATATCTTTGGATTTTAACGAAGCACATTGGTCGTTTGACGTTCCACGATTGGCATATTATTTCCCTTTTGTCGAATTCAAAAACGTGAAAAGTTAAAAGTTACCGCCCAGAAAAAGTTGTAGCCTTTTTTTTAAGTTGTGTTTTATATTACAAATGCCAATAGGACGCGGGATCATTTCCATGTGAAATTCGAATTTGGAAACAAAGCATGAATGTTATAAACTTGTTCTGGGATGCTACTCATTTGCTATCAAAATTTAAAGTCCTTTATGACAATTTTTTCATACTTCTCGTAAATGTTTGAATTAATTTTATTGATGATACTGAATAAAGCGAGAGACCCTTGCTATTTTGTAAACCGCCACTGACTCGATTTTGTTTGCGAGAGGGAAATGTGATGAGAAATTTCCAACTTTATGTCACTCCATTGCATTCAGGTTTAAAACTTTTAATATTTATGCAAATTGTACTGGTATAGTTATTACGACAAAGTTTGATGTGGAGGTGAGATGGCGGGGTGATTCGACGAAGCGTGAAAACACGTTTCATGACAGTTGGAATTAATGTGCACCACCTCAGTGCCATCTCATGCCATAAACTTGTCAAGTGCACCAAATATTCTTCTCGACCATATCAAATATCGAAATAAGATTTTCTAGGAATTGCAGCCTATCGTTATGAATTCAAATTTAACAAAAACAGACTTCAAAATAATATAGTAGATAAATGATAGCAAAATATGCAATAATACTAAATAAGTAGCATATTTGATATTTTATAATCGACTCTATTTAAATAGTTTACTATATTTTGAAGAAAAAATAACAGAATTTCAAATATAAATTTTGTTTCACTGGTACTTATAAACCCGGAGATTTATGCCTAAACATAAACTCGCCATACGCCCCTATCCTGATCTAATATTTTCCAATCATTCCATGTATTATACAAGTGTACCCAAATTATAGGCAATGTTATTCGTCCTCTCATTCTTAATTTATCTACATTGAACGTAAGGCCAAGCAGGGCCTTGCGCAATATAAATGCAAATGTAGGGCCTATTTCCTTTATTTCGAAATGTCAATAAATCCCATTACTTATAAGAAACTTATCTACAGGTTGTGTCCCTTCTAGCGTTCATACAAGAAGTTTTTCAACCCCTTCTTTCATTCCCCATTGGTATTAAATGGTCTACAAGAGTAAACGGTTCTTAATATAATTGGTCCCGCATAAAGAACGAGTAAGTAAACCAAAGTAAAGTAATCCCACTACAAGCCTCAGGAGGCCCTTGGGGTAGTAGGAGGTTAAGGTTCCCACTATTTCTCGACAATCGGCACTTGATGTCAGCCGGGTTTTCAGCCCTGCGTGACGGCCGCCTTTACCCCAGAACAAGCGTCTGGTACTCATTTCCGTTAGAGGCTGAGTCGACCCCAGGGCCATAGTGCCGCCAGAAGGTTTGGGTCAGTTTAAAAATCCTGACCCACCGGGACTTGAACCCTCGACCTTTCGGCTTGTAGCTCAGTGCCTTAACCACTACGCTACGGCGTACCCCTTAAAGAACAAGTAGCTCACTGTTATATAGATTTCTCCGTTCACCTGTATTGTCGTTGTATTTGGTACAACATTTTTAAGCACTTCATTCCCAAATATTCATAAAATTTTATTTTCTCTTAAAGTAAAAGGCCATGCTTCACATCCATATACGATAAACAAAATGTGTAACTATATATATATTCGTACGATATAATTATAGATATTTTGGTTAAACTTTTTTTATAAAATTTCAAATATACTTATATCCTTTAATATAATGTGTTTCAAAGTTCTTATTACCCGTTCAAGGAGTAAGCGCAGTTGTTGACGGAGGGCACTGCAGTCGTGTTTATGCAGGAATAGAACACGTGACACTGCTATCTATGAGTGCAGAGGGGGACAGGACGTGGGACCCTGACAGTGAACACTGCCTTAGATGACGTCACGTGTAGCAACAAAGAAAGCTTCGCAATTCTTCCGCCTGCAGAGATATTTTGAACGACTAATACCACAAATTGCAGCTCTTTAACAGGTAAGGTATCTATTTGAAGCTGCGTGTGAATGGACAGAAATGTTTGCTCAGAAGTTCCTTATTCCAGGCTTGATGTTATTTTAATGCCTTAAATCTAGGACACGTGATCACGAATTTACTTCCCGAAGAAAGGCTTTTATTCCTAGAAAAAATGTATGTTGTTATTTTAATGCCTTAAATCTAGGACACATGATCACGAATTTACTTCCCGAAGAAAGGCTTTTGTTCCTAGAATAAATCTATGTTGTAATTTTAATGCCTTAAATCTAGGACACATGATCACGAATTTACTTCCGGAAGAAAGGCTTTTGTTCCTAGAAAAAATCTATGTTGTTATTTTAATGCCTTAAATCTAGGACACTTGATCACGAATTTACTTCCCGAAGAAAGGCTTTTGTTCCTAGAAAAAATCTATGTTGTTATTTTAATGCCTTAAATCTAGGACACTTGATCACGAATTTACTTCCCGAAGAAAGGCTTTTGTTCCTAGAAAAAATCTATGTTGTTATTTTAATGCCTTAAATCTAGGACACATGATCACGAATTTACTTCCCGAAGAAAGGCTTTTATTCCTAGAAAATATCTATGTTGTGATTTTAATGCCTTAAATCTAGAACACATGATCACGAATTTACTTCCCGAAGAAAGGCTTTTATTCCTAGAAAAAATGTATGTTGTTATTTTAATGCCTTAAATCTAGGACACATGATCACGAATTTACTTCCGGAAGAAAGGCTTTTGTTCCTAGAAAAAATCTATGTTGTTATTTTAATTCCTTAAATCTAGGACACATGATCACGAATTTACTTCCCGAAGAAAGGCTTTTATTCCTAGAAAAAATCTATGTTGTTATTTTAATGCCTTAAATCTAGGACACATGATCACGAATTTACTTCCCGAAGAAAGGATTTTGTTCCTAGAAAAAATCTATCGACATTAAGGCGTACAAGCCTAAATGAAATTGAGAAGATGTTTCATGTCTGGAAAAAATACCTTTTTGCGCGATAGTGCGTTTTGTCATACTTACAGCAATGGCGATCATGATTGAAAGTTCAACTTTCTACATTTCCGGATTACCAACCAAAATAACTATATTGTAATATTACATTTACACCCATGTGCGGGAAGTAAAATCACTACGTAGGCTACAATGTATATACAAAAAATATTCAAAAGGTAGTGTTAATATACATTATACTAACAAATCACTGCATTTTAAATGAACTGAACTTTATTTGATACAATATAAAGCAAATACGAACTTGGTCTCAAGGCCTCCTGTTGTTTCAACTAATAAACATTGCCCACACTGTTAACGTTAGTCAATGCTTTATAATGAACGCAAATATTTCCAACAAAGATGTTATCATTTTACTATGATTTATTATTCTGAAAACACCATCGCGCAAAAAAGTATGTACAATGCACGTTTGTGAAGTGTTTTAACATAATCTCGGAAATTAAAAACCTCGCAATCGCTCGGTTTTTAAACATTTTCCTCGAATCTGTAAAAACCACTTCCCAATCTCGCATCGTAATATACTATTACCGTTTACCAGTAAATAAAGAAAATCTATATGATTAAATGTTCCACTTCGGCTGTATGAAAAATAATACCGTGATTATATAATTTTTATGTGGTAACTATTCTGTTAATGTCCATATCAACGATAAGTTTCAAGTAAAAATTTACATGATTTATAAAAGCTTTTCTCTAGTTTCACTTCTTATTAATACTCCATGACGCGACAGGGCTAGAAGGCATTTGCCCTACTATCGGGATAGCTTCACATCACATATGTTAAATACAGAGATTGGTGATCATCTAGCCAGTGTAGGGAAGACATGTGGTCAATATGTCGAATTTCGCAGTCGTTTATAGTTGGTTTTCTCAACTTGGAGCCGCTACTTATTGTAGCTACCCAAATTCCACATGATGCTGGGCGGTCACCAGTTTTACACTGGGTGAAATTTTATGAGAAAATTTCTTCCTCCCGGGGACTGGAACCTTCGAAAGCCTCATAGCACTGTAGCATGGTATTTATATATGCCTTAACCGCTCGTCTACCGTGCGGGACCATTCCTTATTACAGACTTAACATAAGAATTATTTGAAAAATTATTTATAAATGTATTTATAACTACCGTATTTAAAAATATTAGCCCATATTTATTCAAGAGCGTTTTATGATAATAGTAGGCTAGTTAATATTAGTGAGAGTTAATTACAGTGTATTAAAGCATTTTTGTCAAACTTACTTCACTCATTTCGTGGATTTTAAGGCCTTAGTTCCTTAACGCTGCCAGTTTAAATTATATTATTATTATTGCTATTATTTTTATTTTATTTTTTGCAAATGCCCCAGGTTGTCTTTCGACATTCCTGGTGTTCTCTCTTGGCATGGCGTACTTGTAACCCACTTCTGAGGTTGGGGCGCCTGGAAGTCGGGGTTACGTTGCCCCGATGATATGATGGGTGATCATGATGATAGTGGTGCGCCAGGAGAGTCCCTAATGCTAAGCTTAATCTAAGATGAATATGAATGATGATGATTGCGATGGCCATATGATTTCGGGGACCGTTTGTGCCTTAAAGTTTTCCTGACATTTGTCTTACAGGTGAAGAAAAACCCCGATAAAAACCTAACCCAGAAAAACTGTCCCGACCGGGGATCGAACCCGGGCCCGTTGCGTGAGAAGGCAGCACGCTACCTCGAGACCACAGCGGTGGACATATTGCTATTAATATTGCAATTAATAGGCTACGTGTATAAACATTCGATAACTATGTCTACAATGGAACTGTCAACCATCGTAAGTGGAAACCTACCCTGAAATTTCTCACAGATAAGCGGTGTGATGTACCAAGGACGTGTCTCGCACACTACATTCTGCTCTACTTAACATTTTACAGTATTGTTATTTTAACACAGTTCCAATAATGGATCATATTATAATTTTATAATGATAATTTGAAAAGAAAAATTAATGTCTGAACCAGGAATCGAACCGTGGACCTCTCCTTCTCCGTAGGAGTGTGCAGCCCACCACACCATTCTAGACTTGCTACAAACACTAATAATTCTTTCCACATATACGAATCTATTATTCTCGTTTCGTCCGCTGACAGGTAGGTATCACTACCATCGCCAACGGCCGGCTTCGTTTAGAAGTATCTATATTTGAGTAGTGGTGTAAAATTTTCAAATATAGATACTTCTAAACGAAGTCGGCCGTTGGCGATGGTAGTGATACCTACCTGGCAGCGGACGAAATGAGAATTGTAGATTTGTATATGTGGAAAGAAGTGTGTCCCGCGCCGTAGTCGAGCGGTTAAGGTAGGAAGCCTTGGCGCAGAGCTACGGGACTTGCGCTGGTTCGAGTCTCCATGGGGGAAGAAATTTTCTCATGGTATTTCGGCCCACCCAGCATCGTGAGGCAATTGGGTAGCTACAATAAGTAGCGGCTCCAGGTTGAGGAACCAGCTATAACGGCTGGGGGACTCGACATGCTAACCACATGTCACCCCTACACTGGCTGTTGATCATCTACCTCTGTGATTGACACACGTGGATGTGAAGGGCCAGCAGCCGGCTTGTAAAAGGGCAACCGCTGAAAAGTGGAAAGACCCTCAATCGGAATCGGAAAGAATTGTTAGTGTCTGTAGCAAGTTGGTGTACTGGGCTGTACACGCCTACGGAGAAGGAGAGGTCCACCACGGTTCGATTCCTGGTTCAGACGTTAATTTTTCTTTTCACAATATCATTATAATATTATAATTCTGCTCTATTCAAGCAGGGATATCCAACTGATTCCCACAGTTGGTTGTCATTGCTGGAATTGGACTTCGATTTCAGTGTCTTACAGTCAAAAGCGGCAGATTTTTTTTTTTTTTTTTTGGACACGGCATTCGTACATTAAAGCGTTTCTCTGGGAGTAATTTCAAGGGAGGTTTCAGCACGCAAAGGTTGACGTTTCCCATGTTAGTGTTAATTTAAGAAATTGCTAGATTATTCCATAACTAATGGTTGACACAGTTGGCGTTTCACGTTAAATTAATTTCGTTGGTACTTTTAACGACGGATACGTGACGAAAGCGACTAGACGCTCGCCTCTCACAGCTGCAGTCTAGTGATCGAGTCTCGGACACGCCATATGGGTTTCCTGGTGGACGAAACGGAGCTTGGGCTGCTTTTCTCCCTCCACAAATGTCATTACATAATTTCTCATCCGTTTTATTTCATTTATCCACCCTCGTGACGCGTCAGGAGTGTTCGGCCGACATCTTTGTCACTCACAGACTTCTATAGGCCTAAATATAGAGACTTCATTAATGTCATCAGTCGGCCGGACCGTGAGTTGGACACAAGTTGAATTATTTATTATAATAATTTTAATACGTATCATACGTCAAAAACAGTTTCCCAGCTCTGTTAAAAATTAGTTGTCAAATCCTTGGAAAAAAGTGGGCTCCATGTGCAGCACAATTTATAGATGTTTTAATCTGATTGATAGATCTAAAGATTTTCTTATGTCAGCTTTTCAGTGAAAATTATTGTCGCGCATTTTAGGATCCTTTGAAAGTATACCTAATGTCTATTGCGTGTTAAGATTACGAAACCTCTATTTTGGTGAATGTTGTATCGCTTCACATAGAAGTTTACTGGTCTTATTGTTAGAACATAATTTGCACGTCGTAAACTACCTCAGGCCATTGAGCAGAAGCCCATTGTTTAGACCTTAACACACAATCGCTCGTTCTCAAATAGCAAGCAATTAGTTTGGAAAAAGAATTTTGAAAATACTGCAACACCCACCAAATTCAGAAGATATGAAACCTTGTGATAAAAACTTGTTTTCATACGTGGAAGAACTACTGTGCGGCAATAATCAAGAGCTTCGTATTATTCCATGAAAATTGTATCTAGAAACTACTCTGTAGATGGAATGTGCCGTTTTCCAGGGATATGATAATGTATTAGATTAGAATAGATTTAGAATAGAACAGATTTATTTAGCCTGGTGGAGTTAAGGACATGTGGCCATCTCTTCCACTCACCAGGACAAATATATGTTACATTTAAATACAAAAAAAATACAATAATAGTACATACTAAACAATTATCTGTCAAACTGAATAGTGAAAATAATGTCTAATAATACAATAGATTAAAATTAAACTAATGGAATAATGTATACACAAAGGAATAACAGCTCGAATCTACTATACATAAAAATTAAATATATATATATACAAAGGAATACCCAAACGAATGTTAAGATATCAACCTGCAGGAAGAAGAAGACCAGGACGTCCACTCAAAAGACTTTTGGATGGTGTTTCTCTTGAGGCCGAAACAGATCAACAAATGGCCTAAATTCGTAAATTTACTATGATGATGATGATGATGATGATATATACAAAGGAAGTAATAAACTCTAATGAATTAAGCTATCGCTTATATATAAGACATTAGATAAATATAATGACAAATCTTAATACTATTTGTGTTAAATAATGAAAAAAATATATTAATTGTTAAAAAAGTAATATTAGTAAGATATTTCTGTTAATAATTTTATTTTCAATTTGTTTCTGAAAGTGGCAGTTTCTGACACAGGGTGGAAGAGAATTTCTTGTTCTAGCAAGAGAAACTGTAGAAGATTTCGAGTAATAGGTAGTGTGATGTGGAGGGATATAAAGGACAATGTGCTGATGGGATCCGGTATCAAATTTATGTGTATCATATAGTCAAGTGAAGGGATGTGATAAATAATGAGGTAATGATATGTGTAATATTTTATAGGGAATGGATGGTTCTGCCATCTTGTAGACGAGGCCATGACAATTGTTCCTGGGATGGTGTAACGTGGTCAAATCTGCGAATACCACATATAAACCATATGCAATAATTATGAACATGTTGAAGTCTTCGGGTAAGAACAGTATTTAGGTCACTAAAAAGAGTATCACAATAATCAAAATGGGGCTTTGCATGTGTTTCTACTAACATTTTTCTTAGAGCAAACGGTAAACAATGTCTTATACGATTTAAGTGTATTATTGAGAAGATTGTTTTGCAAATGTTGTTTATTTGTTTATTCAAAATTAAATGTTTATCCATAAATACTGCTAGATTTTTTACTGTCTCACTATAAATGGATAACAACAGATTTCCGAAGCAGGCTTGGATATACAAACCATGAGGGAGGAGAGATCCTGGCAGATCAAGAAAGCGATGGAGTATTGAGCCGGAACAGGCCATTGAGCCTATATCGTGATAAAGATGACTAAGGGCCGGATTGCTATGACATGTCATATTTTTACCAATGCCTATATTCTAAGCTTCAAGTAAGTAAACAACATTTATATATGCCTTTTTTATTAAGATTAAGTGGTTTTTATTGGGTCTTAAATTACATATTTCTGACTTTTTCAGATATTTGGTCATATTTTTGCTTATTTCTATGATATTTTGGTCATATTTTGGTCATATTTTGGGTTTTTATAGCCTAGTCATCAGCCAACATTGTGTCTGTATAAAAATCGTCAGTTTCACAGTACACTTGTTCGAAGGTTTCTGTTAACAGGTAGCAAACGTTTGCACTGGGCAATATAAGAAGATTTCCTATTTCTTATGATACAATTGAAAATTTATATAAATGAACAATAAATATAGCATGGGTAAAACATTTCATTCAGTTATAAGGTCATATTTTTGTCTTTTTAGGTCATATTTTAATCTTTCTTTAGGTCATAAACGCATGCATATTTTCCATTTTTTAGGCAATAGAAATCCGCCCCTTAATTATGACTATAAGGGATTTGAACCTAATTAAGTGACACAAGTAATACTGTATTATTAACATGACAGTGGACAATAGATTATTAGTAGGTCTAATATTTAATGACGGAAGTGGGACATCCAGAAGCTGCGTAAACTAAGCAAATTCTTCACCAAATCGAATATTTATGGTTCGATTTTGTTGGTTTATATATCTTTATTTTGTTAAATGGTTTGTATCTAAGTTTATTATGGTCGTTACAACCATTTTCTAATTTGGGAATCAGGTAAAACTTAGCTCCAAATGGTCTCATTTTTCTGTTTTACGGAATGTCTTCCTAATAGAAATTAAATCGTATATACCTATAAGGAAACTGGCAACCATTGCATGACGAAATCTACCTTGACATTTCTTCCAGAGAAGCGTTGTAATGTAAAAAGTCCGTGTCCAAAAATAAATCAGCCTTTTTAACTGCAAGGCACTAAAATCCAACATCAAATCTCTCATATAAACTATAGAGAAATAATGCAACACTGAATTGGTACATTGGATTACCCTCACTACCTGCCATCCGCACCCCACCCTACTCACTCCACTGCGCTTTAAGTCAAGCAGGGACTCCCATCTGCTACGCACGAGGGGTTGCCATTGTTGGATTCTGGCTTCTATTTATGTGCCTTGCAGTTAAAAACGGCAGTTTTTGCCAGTGCCTTGTTACATTACAACGCTTCTCCGAGAGAAATTACAAGGTAGATTCGGTATGCAATGGTAGACAGTTCCCTTATCAGTATATGTTATCAGCTCCTGTAAAATATTAAGTAAAGTAATTCTTCAAAATCACTTTTTAACCTATTAATCTGTCCACCGCTGTGGTCTCGAGGTAGCGTGCTGCCTTGTCACGTAGCGGGCCCGGGTTTGATCCCCGGTCGGTGCAGTGTTTCTGGGTGAGGTTTTTGTCGGGGTTTTTCCTCACCTGTAAGAGAAATGTCAGGAAATCTTTAAGGCCCAAACGGTCCCCGAAATCATATGGCCATCATCATCATCCTTATCATCCTCCACCGGTGTGGAAAGCAACGGGAAGCTACCACACCTACAATTCCCTACTAAAGCTGCAAGCATAGCATGAAAACGCCATGATTGCAGTGAAGGACGTGCCTTCGGGCAGAATTACTATGGATGTATTTATATGAAAAAAATAATTTTTCGAAGTTAAAATTCAAACATGACCTACATCCAAAACATTAAAGGTATAACAGTAAAACTGTTAGATCATATTTTATATTCAACCTCTGGTTGCAATTAAAGTATCTTATTTACTATATTATAATACATGAGAAAACTGTACCTCAATGTGGAAACTTGGATAACTAAGTTATTTAAATATGCATGAACATTTTTAAAATTAAATGCATCCTTATTAAAATTTATTTTATTTTATTTATTAGGGTTTCGTGTTGAAGGGAACGGAGCTAGAGCAGGTTTTCCTCGTAGTTTCCCCCAGTTTTCCCCTGCCACAATTTAATTCCACCATTTCTCTATACTCATCTCATCCATTTCGTTTCATTCCGATCATCTGCCCCCGTGATGGTGCGTCAGGCGTGGTCGGCAGGCACCATTGTCATTCGCAGACCTCTATACAGGGGCTTCATCTCATCTGATACCTCGATCCGACCCTCAGTTGGACACGAGTTGAGGATTTTTACATATTACACGCTTTATATTAGCTTGACCTGTATCTATCTATCTATCTATCTATCTATCTATCTATCTATCTATCTATCTATGTAACTGAATCTTTCATCGCGTTTTTCACCCACTTAAAATAATTGGATCGACTTGAAATTTTGTATACGTGTAAAGGACCCGTGACAATACAATAATTTCGTATTTATTTTCTAAAATCCTGGCCAGAATCATCATAAAATAAAAAAAAAGTGTTTTTGTATTTATGTAACGGAATCTTTGAACACGATTTTCACCCACTTAGAAACATATGATAGGCTTGAAACTTTGTATACTTGTAAAGGACCCGTGACAATACAATAATTCCATATTCATTTTCTAAAATCCTGGCCAGAATCATCAGAAAATCAAAAAAAGTGTTTTTGTATTTATGTAACGGAATTTTTGAACACGATTTTCACCCACTTAGAGACATTGGACCGACTTGAAACTTTGTATACTTGTAAAGATCCCGTGACAATACAATAATTTCATATTTATTTTCTAAAATCCTGGCCAGAATCATCATAAAATAAAAAAAAGTGTTTTTGTATTTATGTAACGGAATCTTTGAACACGATTTTCACCCACTTAGAAGCATTGGATCGACTTGCAACTTTGTATACTTGTAAAGGACCCATGACACTACAATAATTTCATATTTTATTTCTAAATTCCTGGCCAGAATCATCAGAAAATCAAAAACATTAAAACTGGTATAATAGGTTACGGACTTGTCGACTTTTTAGTCAATCGTTGTCAGAGCTCAGTTGGTAGAGCGGTCAACTAGTGGTATATAATTTTAGTAATCCATAGGTCGCTGGTTCGAATCCGGCTGGGGAGGACTTTTTTTTTAGAAGAGTATTAATTTTAGCTCATACTACAATAGTATGGAATTTAAAGATATTTACATTCTTATCTTATTCTGTAAAATATTAAAACTAAAAAATAAAAAAATAAATAATAGTTTTAAAAAACTAAAAGAACACGCTTTATTAGAAAACTAAAAAAAATGAAAAATAATTTTAATTTCCAATACGCTTGGGATAAAATAAATTGGTCAACAAAAAAATCATCTCCAACACATATAGAATAAAATTAGTTATCAACAAAAAGAAAATAATTTTACCATCAAAAGCGTGGGGTGCTCTATATCAATTAATATATTTGATAATAAACAGATATTGGTAAAAGTAAGCTTTCTAAGAAGAAAATGTAAAAATCATAAGAAGCACCCCACGCTTTTGATGGTAAAATTATTTTCTTTTTGTTGATAACTAATTTTATTCTATATGTGTTGGAGATGATTTTTTTGTTGACCAATTTATTTTATCCCAAGCGTATTGGAAATTAAAATTATTTTTCATTTTTTTTAGTTTTCTAATAAAGCGTGTTCTTTTAGTTTTTTAAAACTATTATTTATTTATTTATTTATTTATCCTGGTGGAGTTAAGGTCATGTGGCCTTTTCTTCCACTCATCAGGACAAACATAGTTACATTAGAATGGGCCTATAGCAATCACAACTAACTCTAATATTAAATATTAAATGAGATTTGATCAATAAGATAATACGTTTAGGATTAAGATCTATAATACAATATGTTAACGATAATTAAAATTAAGACTAAAGCTGATAATAAAATGTGTACATCAAGATAAATCATCAAATTGTTTGATAGACTATACGTATCTAATGTACAGCCTTTGATAAAAATGATAGCCCAACTCTTGATGATGGAAAGTTAAGATTTTTAAGAGCGATTCACACCAGTACGTTGTTACATGTTCTGACTCGTTTGAGTATAAAGCGGACGACGTAAATCTTTCATGCAGCATTCGTATCGTTCGCTTTAGTGGAGCAGTCGGTAAGTTGCTCTTTTTCCCACGATGCGGGCCCACGTTCGATTCTGGTCAGGTATATATATATATATATATATATATATATGGAGAATATAATACATATATAAGAAAAAATGAATGCTTGAATTGGATTCGCCTGATGGTGTAATGGATATCACACTGAGGTACAGACTCAGAGATCCGGGTTCGAATCCCGTCCAGGCATTTATTTTTCTTATCATACCATATATATATAGCCTATATATATATATATATTTATATATATATATATATATAAATATATGTTGTTATTTACTATTATTTGATAACGTCGTTAATTTTCTTAATGCCTACATGTTACCAGACTTCGTTATATAAATAAATGTGTGTGTGTATATCCTATATAGGCCTATATGGAAATATTCCCGGTCGGGACAGGCTCCTGGGTGAGATTTTTTGTCGGGGTTTTCCTCACCTGTAAGATAAATGTCAGGAAGCTTAGGGCCAAATGGTCCCCGAAAATCATTCGGTCATCATCATCATCATCCTTATCATCATCATTCTTCACCGGTGTGAAAAGAAACGGGAAGCGACTACACCTACAGTTCCCTAGTAAAGCTGCAAAGCATAGCATAAAAATGCTATGATTGCAGTGAAAGACTGCCTCGGGCAGAATTGCCATGGAATAGAATATATATATATATATATATATAAATTAAATGAAACAGCTCATATATATATATATATATATAATGAATAACGATTGTAACGTCTCATTACTTTGTTTACAAAACACATGGCATAATACAATTATATATTCCCATTACTAATACAAAATGTGTCTGATTAATTTAAATTCAGTTAATAACTAATTTCATTATACAATTAAGACCTGAAGTACTGCATCGCTTCATACTGACAATTTGTAGGAGAGATAGTTCTGGTCTAGTGGAGGGACCTTTTGTTTCCCATGCATGAGGTCGCGTGTTCGATCCTGATGTCATGCTTTTTTTCTCTCGTCCTTATTTCAATTAATTCTCTTTCTTTTGTTTCATTTCTTTTGCTTTGTTTTATTTTCAGTATTTGCCGCACTACTTTTTACACGAAATTGTTTTCCATTACACGACACACAACAAAATAGATCGTATTTAGTTTCTCAAATAGTTATGTACCTGTGAACCAGATGGCTGATCTGTGATCTAGCATAGTGGCTTCGTTCTGAGACTTAAAAATTGTCTGTGCGACATCAATTATTTCAAAGGCTTTACATAAATAAAACAAAGAAAAATAATGAAATATAGAAAACTAATTTGTCGGTTATACAACATTTAAAACAAAGAAATGAATACTATAATTAACACAAAAAATTAATACAAGTAATTAGGATAAAATATGTTTTTGCGACATCGATGTTGGATTAATATTATAAGGTGTAGCAACTTAAATAATAATAGGTCTGTTCAATCTTAAATTCTTACATGATCTGAGTTCAGACCGGGGTGAGCCAGGTTGGTTTCTATCTATGACTCTAAGATACTTTTTACTACTTTTCACAATCGAATCTGCTTAAAATGGCTTTCTTTGAGGAATGCCTTTCTTTACTGGCACGGATCCAAGGAGTCCATGAACCACAGATTGGGAAAGGCTGGTTTAAATAATTATATACATAGCTACAGTGACGAAATGCGTTCTCTGCATTTAGTGATCTCAAAATTATTTAAAGATGGAAGTGAATTATCTATCACTCTATAGATGTAAAGTTAGTTGTTCTGGGAGTTCCACGTAAGTGGAGTAATCTAAGTGTGGCAAAGGTGAATCCTTTACCACGCTTGATTTATTCTGCATGTTCCCAAAGTGTTTGTTGAGTGCTTCGGAAAACATAAGCAGATTGAACCAGCGTTTCAACATGTCTCCTCCTCTCGGTCGATTCACCGCGATAAATTCGATTTCACTTCCATTTTGTATAAACATGCCAATAAAAATAAAGTTGAGAGTAAAGTCAAGTCTTACGTAATCTCCTTTTCTGATAAAGAATAATTTATTTATGGTACGTTTTCGCAAAGGTTCTGAACATTAATAAAAAGTAACGTCAATGTGTCAAAACTAACAAGTTTGTACAGTTCAGTACTGTGCATAATTATACCTGATAGCCATATAATATATTTAAATATGACTGAATGATATAGGCCTAGGCCTTCACATTTAAATATTTTATAGGTATTTAGATATTTAAATAATCGGTCGCGGTGGACTAGTGGTTATGCTCCTTGCCTCTGGTCCTGAGAGTCGCGGGTTCAAACCCGGCCGGGGTCGATGGATTTTTAGGACGGAAAAATCCAAGGAGCAAGTCCTCCGGGAGGGACTTTAAGCCGTGGGTCCCGAGTCTGAAGATTTTCAGGCTCATAAAAAATCCTTAAGCCTGAATGAAAATGCCTCTAAGCAAAATTTACCGAATTTCCCCGTCCTAGTAGGCCTACTACCTTGGTTTCCTAGATGTCAGTATGAGGCAGAACGCTGACCACGGACCACTCTAAATTACAACTAGGCCTATACGAAAACAAGTGTAACTAAATTAGTATGGTTAAAATTCTTCCCTGTAGGGGGAAACGCCTAAATCTCTGTAAAGGGAAAACATGGGCTTACAATAAAAAAAATACCTTATAGGCCTACTGCTTTAGAGTGTTTTTCTTTAAACGTATTTATTTTGTAAATCACGAATTTTCATAAGTTACCCCGACTCCATTAATTATATCAGCATCATCATCCTTGCAAGTATTAGGCCATGTGGCATGTTACGGTCTCATTAATCAACATGTAAATAATTCATAATTGTTATTGTATGTATAATTTAACTCAGGTGAAGCGGAAGAAAAGGCCTTACGGTCTTAACTCCATCAGGTAAAATAAATAAAAATTAATAAAGGGGAATTTTCTATCCGGTGCTTTTTTGGACGTCCCAGCGATCTTATGCCTTGAGGATTGTAATGAAGCATAGCTTTTGGAATTCTGTGAGATGACATTCGTTGAAGATGTGCTTTCCAGCTGTTCTGGTAGTTTTGTATATGATGTAGAATGGGTTATACACTAAACTCTTCCATAATTTCTTCACATTTTTATGGTCCCACTTTGGACAGCCTTCTGCACGGAGCATAAATCGCATCTTATTTACTGCTATTCGGCATTCGTTAACCCCTCTTCGTATTGTTCAACTTCGCCACCATATCTTAATACTGCCCATTAATTATATATTTATTATCATCATCATGAATTAGGCCCTATATATCTATCAGTTTAAGGCTTCTAGGATCTGTTTCATTTCGGCTATTGTAGGCTAGTTCTTGTTCATGCCATCTTATTCGTGGTAGGTGCAGGTATCTCTTGGGTATAGGTTTGTATATTAAAGATGATTTTGGGATGCAGTTTGTTGACTTTTTTCTATATGCTTTAGTAATTTTTCCTGATACAATTTTACGGGGTGAATCATAAATATGGCTAAATGTTTGATCGCGTTGTGCGATGAAAATATTACCATTACAGGAAATATTAAATTACCGTTGGAAAGGCAATTATTCAAATTACAAAAATTGAATAAAACAAAACAATGTAGAACTCACGTCATTAGTCAAAATGGCGTTGAATATGCAACAGCAAATTACAAATGCTGCATAGGCAATAACGTATGCTAATGATCGTGAGTTTAACGTAGCATTGCAGCCATCGACTGTGCGGAAGTGGAGAAAACGACTGCTGGAAACGGGAATGATGCAGAAAATCAAACCTCCTGGAAGGCCTCGCATTAGCACGGATGCAGAAACAAAGAAGAGAATTGTGGAAGCGTTCGACGCTAGCCCACAAAAATCAACCCGCCAAGCTGGACGTGAGCAGTGATTTGTTTTGTTATATATATAAATAATATAATTACTTACTTACTTACTCACTGGCACTATCGAACCCGTAGGTTCATGGCCGCACGGACATAAGCTCTCCATACATCCCTATCCTGAGCTAATGCTTTCCAATCATTCCCTGTATAATCTACTTCCCTCAAATCATAGTTAATGTTGTTCTCCCACCTCATTCTTGGTCTACCAACTGGGCGTTTTCCCTCTGGCTTTCCTACAAGAAGTTTCCATGCACGTCTTTCATTCCCCATACGCGCAACATGTCCTGCCCATCGCAGTCTACGGGACTTAACTGTTCTTATTATATCTGGCTTCCTATAAAGACCATGTAGTTCATTGTTATGTAGTCTTCTCCATTCACCTGTCTGTTCATCTCTCTTTGGTCCAAAAATTTTCCTAAGAACTTTATTCTCAAATACTCGTAATCTCCTTTCCTCCCTTAAAGTAAGAGTCCATGTTTCGCACCCATATAATATAACTGGTAGAACAATAGTTTTATATATTTTCAGCTTAACGTTTTTTGAAAGGAGTTGGGACATCAAAAGTCTCTGCAATGCATAATAGCATGCATTTCCAGAATTGAGCCTATGTTTAATTTCTTTGTGCATCTCATTCCTATTTGTGATTATTGTTCCTAGGTATTTGAATTCAGCCAATTCCTCAAAATTTCCCTCATTTGTCATTAGCTGTCCATTTCCATTATATAATGTATTTCTACGTGTGACCATATATTTAGTTTTACTGATATTTACTTCCAGTCCTAATTTCTTAGTGTTACTCAATAGTGTGTGCGTGTTGGCCTTTAGTATCTCCTCGCTATCGGCCAGTAGTACTACATCATCAGCATAAACTAACAGCTTATTAATACCATTCAGTTGTAAGCCTTCCTCATTCTCTAAAGATTTAATGGCATGCTCTAGTACAAAATTAAATAGTAGAGGAGATAGTGCATCTCCTTGCTTTAACCCATTCTGGATTTCAAAAGTGTCTGAAAACTGTTTGCCTACACGCACCCTACTCGTTGAGCCATTTAGACACATTCGTATAAGTCTAACTAACTTTTTAGGAATTCCAAACTCCAGCAGGATACTATATAACTTCTCCCTCTTAATTGAATCATATGCTTTTTTGAAGTCTACATATAGTTGATGTACAGTACCATTATATTCCCATTTCTTTTCTAAAATCTGTCTTATACTAAAAATCTGATCTGTTGTAGACCTGTTTCTTCTAAATGCACATTGATGATCTCCTAGAATGTCATCAATATAGGGAGTAAGTCTGCTTACTAATATATTTGTTAGAATTTTGTACGAAGTTGAAAGTAATGAGATGCCCCTATAGTTGTTGCAATCAGTTTTATCTCCTTTCTTATAAATTGGTACGATAATTGATTCCTTCCATTCATCTGGAAGAGCTTCTTTTTCCCAAATCATACTAAGCAACCAGCGTATCTTGTCCATCAATTTTTCTCCCCCTGATTTTATCAGTTCTGCTGGGATCTCATCTGAACCTGATGCTTTATACATCTTCAATTTTTCAATTGCCATTTCAACCTCTAATGCACTTGGCTCTGCGACTAGCATTTCTGCTGTCTGTAACTTATCCTCCTCAATGTCCTGTTCTGTATGTACATTTAATAGCTGATTAAAATAACTTTTCCATCTATTTAATATACTCTTGGAATCTGCAATCATATCCCCATTTTCATTCCGAATTATGTTTGTTCTAGCCTGAAACCCTTTCTTCTCTATACTAATTCCCTGATATAATTCTCTAATGTTCCTATTTTTTGCATTCATTTCAAGATCATTAATCTTCTCTCTCAAATATTCCCTCTTTTTACTCTTTAGTAACTTGGTGGTTTCCCGTCTAACACTACCCAATTGCTCTAAATTTACCTCATTTGGCTCGTGTAACCATTTAATTTTTGCTAGCTTTCTTTTCTTTACAATGTCGGCACATTCCTCATCAAACCATTTCTTGTTTTGCCTCTTTTTTAAACAACCAATGCTTTCTGATGCTGACAATTTAATAGTATCTCTTATAGCCTCCCATTCTTTATTTATATCAGTTTCTTCTTCGTTTGCCACATTGTCATCTGAAGATTCCAGTACTTCAAATCTATTAGCAATTTTGATTTGGTATTCTTGCCGCATTTCATCATTTTTCAAGTTTTTTAATTCATATTTTACAGAATCATCTTTAGCGTTTGTTCCTCTCATAAGCGATAGCCGTTGTCTGATTTTCACCCTGACCAGATGATGATCTGAATTGCAGTCTGTCCCTCTAACTGATCTAACATCAATGATGCTACTGTGCCAGCGTTTATCCACTAATACATGATCTATCTGGTTCCGAGTTTCTCCATCTGGGGACGTCCAGGTGTATTTATGAATATCCTTATGCTGAAATGTTGTGCTCTTAACAATGAGATTCTTTGATGTGGCAAATGTGACTAATCTAACCCCGTTGTCGTTACTATCTTCATGAAGACTGAATTTGCCTATTGTTGGTTTGAATATATCTTCCCGCCCCACTTTTGCATTAAAATCTCCTAAGACAATTTTCATATGATATCGTGAAAGGCTATCAAATAAGCATTCTAATTCTTCATAGAACTCATCCTTGATCTTGTCATCTTTATCTTCTGTGGGGGCATGTACATTTACAATTATAAAATCATGTCGTTTACCCTTTAGAATTATGTATGATATCCTATCACTAACAAACTTAATATCTCGGATAGCGGATAGGATCCTCCTTCTGACTAAAAAAACCCGTTCCAAATGCAGGTCTTTCTGCACCCCCATAGTATAATGCAAAGCTTCCTGATTCCTGACTACCTTCTCCTGGCCACCTAACTTCCTGTAAAGCGACTATATCCAAGGGCGATTTATCCAATTCCCGCGTTAATATCTCTAGTGCCCCGCTATTGTATAAAGTCCTAACATTCCATGTTCCTAGGAACATGTCCCTGTGTTTGAGCCTTTGGCATGGGTTCCCTGAAGTAGTCCCCGCCCGGAGAACCGAATGGGGGACTATTTGACCTCCGGAAAATTTTACCCCAGTAGAACCCATGTCCGCATTTCTTGACGGTTGTATTTTTACGGTGAAAGATCGTCACTCTTTCGACAAGGTACTTATTTCGTCCGGCTTATCACCTTCGACCAGTCCGGCATGGGTAACCCTATCGGCAGCAATGCTACCGCCGGCATAGCTCTCAGGATCATTTAAGCACACAAGCCACTCCACCACGACAAGGTAAAGATACCATGGAGGGAAATAATATAAATTATTTAATTATTTATGCCTACTTATTTGTTTACTTATTTATTTATGTTTATTTATTCATTTGTTTATTTATTAACATGTCAACATAATAACTTCAGTTGAAATGGATTTTTGGAGAAGAGCTACCCGAAAATCTCGACTGGAAAAAATTAAAAATAAAGAAATTAAGAAAATGGATGAATGCAGAAAGAAGTATAATGGATGAGATTGAACACAGAAGGCTAAAATGGTATGGACACGTAAGAAGAATGCAGGATGGGAGACTATCAAAGGCCATCTACGCATGGAAAATTGAAAGAAGGAACAGAAAAGGAAGACCAAGAACAACCTGGAAGAACAAAATTCAATGAGGAAATTTGGTATAACAGATGAAGACGCAAAGAACAGAAGAACGATGAAGAACTTTAATGAAGGGAAATTTGTGAATGTTTGTTGCAAACTGATAGTCTATAAGTCCTTAGTCATTTATATGTATTTTTTTATGTTTAATTCACATTAATTACTAAGATTGGTTGGAGAAAGCCTTCAATGAGAGGAAAATTCTCAAAATGAATGAATTTAAATATTCATAGATTTACTTATTTATCTATTATTTATAAGAGACAAGCTAAGAGTTTGAGAAACCAAATGTGGAATGGAAGAATTCAGAATAAGAGATTTGGCCATGTGATAAAAAAGGAAGATAATAGTAGGCTTATTCAGAAGTAAAAGTAAACATAAAAATTGATTGATACCGGGTATACGATAAAAAGGAAGACTTGAAACTAAACGGTTAGATCAAGTTAATTCAGATGTGGAAAGAAAAGGTGGTAACGTGGATTGAAGTAATCAAGAGAAAGTTATGGCAAATTCGAAAACACTGGAAATTTATATTTAAAACTTCATCCACATAACTGAGGAACAAGAAATAGTAATGATAATACCAATGATTTATATAAATATAAATGTTTGTCGAAAACTTTAATTTCTTAATAGACTAATTCTGTTTGCTGCATTCCTACCGTCAGGAACATTTCTCACTAGTCTGTGAAGAAGAATGCTATATTTTATTATAAGAAAATATAGGCTAGTCTTATTGCATAGTTGATCGTCAGAAATGCATGGGTCTAGTACTGGATCCATGTTGAACTGAAGGATTATTATTCTTATTTCATCATAGACTATTCATCATTCCGTCACTTCAATTAAAATAATTTATCTTCTACATATAATATGCCACAAGCTCGAGAAAATTCATGGACTACTGGGCACAAGCTGTGGACACACGATGAAATCTCAGATGTTGAAGCGTCTATAAATAACAAATAAGGAAGTAATTTGAATAATCCAGTTCAACAGCAATATTGTTTAAAGTAGGCTTCGATATATATGGTAGGCCTATTCGTCCCAGAAATATGAATGTATAATGATTTAAAACAAGGTAGGCCTAAATGTAGATTGAGTGGGCCTATTTTGTCTTTTTATTTATATTCTCTTATTCCACAAAGTCCCGCGCCGTAGCCGAGTGGTCAAGGCAAGAAGCTTTGGCACAGAGCTACGGGACTTGAGCTGGTTTGAGTCTCCATGGGGGGAGAAATTTTCTCATGGGATTTCTACCAGTATGGGGCCGGTGCCCACCCAGCATCGCTAGGAATTTGGGTAACTACAATAAATAGCGACTCCAGGTTGAGAAAACCAGCTATAACGGCTGAGGGATAAGACATGCTGACCACATGTCACCCCTACACTGGCAGGATGATCGTCTACCTCTGTGTTTAACACATGTAGATGTGAGGCCAGCAGCCGTCTGGTATGCCAAGGGCCTTCTAGGCCTGTCGCGCCATGGAGTTTATTTCACAAAAGCTGTTTATTGTTTTAAATGACTTAGTGAACACCATATTTTCCAAAGATGGAAGGAAAAGTTGTGAATATTTATGAATTCAAATAATATCCTGGAAGAAATATGGACGAAATTTCTAAATTAGAAATTATATTAATGCCATATAAATTCTGGACCATCTATTTATTAGTTATTACTTCTCTTTGAATATCGCCTTTTGATAAACGAACATCAATTTGAAACATTTTATTTGAGCATAAATAATTGTACTTAGGAGGATTTTTGGACCAAAGAGAGATGAACAGACAGGTGAATGGAGAAGACTTCATAATAATGAACTACACGGTCTTTATAGGAAGCCAGATATAATAAGAACAGTTATGTCTCGTAGACTGCGATGGGCAGGACATGTTGCACGTATGGGGAATGAAAGACTTGCATGGAAGATTCTTGTAGGTAAGCCAGAGGGAAAACGCCCAGTTGGTAGACCAAGAATGAGGTGGCAGAATAATATTAACTATGATTTGAGAGAAGTAGATTATATAGGGAATGATTGGAAAGCATTAGCTCAGGATAGGGATGTATGGAGAGCTTATGTCCGCGCGGCCATGAACCTATGGGTTCGATAGTGCCAGTTAGTAAGTATAAAGACTGTAGCCTATCCTTAATTATTGGTATATGTGATCAATTTTCATTTTATATTTTATAAGAAACACAATATTATAATCTCTAATATGGACGTAATTGACAATCTCAATTTCTTTGAGAACAAACAATCTGCTACCAGTTTAGATTTCGTAGATTCCGGCACAGTAAAGTTTGGATTGTTTTTGTGATGACCACCATTCTTTCTGATTAAGAACGTCTCCAATCAAGTAAAACTCCTTCCCAAAGGGAACATCATCACTAACTACTGTGCAAGAAGTTTGTGTTACTTTTCTCTTCATCAAATAACTTGAGACATCAATAATTGACGTGTCTCTTGGGAATCTACTCATCCTTCGTCCGATAATAAAAAAAGTTCTAAGAAGAGATTACAGACGAATTGTTGCTAAAAGAAAGACTCTTAGACAACGTGTAAAGTAGCCTACATCCTCAAATTATACAGACCTATAAGAAAAATGTCCACCGCTGTGGTCTCGACGTATCGTGCTGCCTTGTCACGCAGCGGACCCGGGTTCGATCCCCGGTCGGGGCGGTTTTTCTGGATGAAGTTTTTATCGGGGTTTTTTCTCACCTGTAAAACAAATGTCAGGAAAACTTTAAGGCTCACGGTCCCCGAAATCATATGGCCATCATCACCATCGTCCTCATCATCATCATTATAATCATCATTATAATCATCATCCTCATCATCATCCTCATCATCCTAATCATTATCATCATCATCATCATCCTTCACCGGTGTGGAAAGCAACGAGAAGCTATCACACTTACAATTCCCTAGTAAAGCTGCAAAGCATAAAATGAAAATGATATGATTACAGTGAAAGACCTGCCCTCGGGCAGAATTACTATGGATGGATAAGATAAATGTTGACATTTTTTTAAATATAGGCTGTCTACGGATCTGTGAGGCATCAAAGCTTGTCGTTCCTAGTGAATGGAGTCAGCTGTAATCAGACGCTACACTCCCTGTATCTGCCTTATCTCTCTTAGTCTTGCTTCAAGAATAATAAACAATATGAATGCTATATATGTCTATTTTAATACCCGGACCTAGTGGATCCTTTACATCTGAAACTACAAGCGCTTGCTTGCGAGCGCCGTTGAGAATTTCAAGATCACTCCATAGTTAAAATACACGTATTTAGACCGATCCATAAACCCAGATTTATTTATTTTATTCTTACTCGTACTCAAACCAAAATTAAATCTGGAGAGCCAAAGCCGACTAAAGGGTGGGTCTACAGGTAACGGGACAAAGAGTAACAGACCAAAGCATAAAGCGGTCAGTTTAATTAGCGGGATAGTTCCTTCAAATTTAGTTTCAATTTTCTGAACCGGATTAAGTTACTTCTTGAATCAAATAATAATAATAATAATAATAATAATAATAATAATAATAATAATAATAATAATAATAATAATAGCTTTATTTTACCTGGCAGAGTTAAGGCCTTAAGGCCTTGTCTACCACTCAACCAGGTTTAAAAAAAATACAAACAAAAAAATAGTCTTAAATCTAAATTACAATATATATATATATATATATATAAACGATTACAAGTTATGAATACAATACAATTAATATTTATAATGTATTTTGATTTACTCTAAATTTAACGAATTAAATATATAATATGTACAATATATATAAAAAACGAGGAAAAGATTAATGACATAGTATAAAATTATATAAATAGAGAAAAATTAATTATTAGACAACAGGTAACTGTATAAGCGTGACTTAAAGGTTCCAAGTGTGCGGCAACCCCTGATATCTTGAGGAAGGAGATTCCAGGAGCGGGCAGAGGCTACTGTGAAGGAAGTAGAATAGGAGGAAGTGCTATGAAGAGGAATTGTCAGCAGACTGCTATCTTGTGATCTAGTGTCAATATTGTGGTAAGAGGATAACTTCTCAAATTGGAGAGGGGTTATTGTTGGGCCAAGAGGTAAAGATTGGATTTAGTGACACTAGGAATACTGAAGGAGTTCTCCATGTGTGAGAACTTAGGTTGCTCGGTTGGTATTCGGTAGAGTTGAGGTTCTTATCTCGGGATTCCACGAGGACTTCGTCGGGCAGAATTAATGTACAAAGAATATCTGGTAAAAGTAGTTTATTCTTGACTTTTATAAACTGCAAGTAATTGTATATATATGAAGTGAATTTATCCAACTTTTTAGAACGTAGTGTTTTGAAGTGACTTGATGAAATTATACACGAGAAGTAAGTGACGAGGAGAAGCCTCTCTCGCCTATAGGTAAATTAGTTACTCCCACTACCTCGATCACGTGGACCTAAGGTCTGTGCTTAGGCACATATAACGAAACATATAATTGGTTAATGCGCCCTCCTATTTTGATCCCGGGGGTGTTACAAATTTATTATTGGCGATTTACGCCTTCAGAGGTTGGACCTTTTTTCCCCGTGCTGGCTTCACGTACAGTCTAGTCACAAACATTAGCTAGGCTTGGGTTTTTTCTTCTTAGGCTTGGGTTTTTTCCTAGGCTTCCGACGCTAGAAACTTGCCATGTTCCCACACTTTTTGCTAACGATGTTTGTGTCAGGGTAAAACCCCCGCTTGTACATTAGCTAATGGGTTATGGTTATCACGATAAATCAGTTAACTGGAGGCTTAGAAGATATTTCTACTCAATCTGTCTAGCAAAGGATCATTGTCATTAGTAAGTTATTATCATGTGTCAGCCACTTCCGTCTTCACAAAAGAAAGGTTTACATTACCTGAGTTGTCAGTATTCTTTAATAACTAATAATTTGATTACATTGATGCTGACTTCTTTGGATCATTTTATACGGCCTTTGCTCTTACATAATCAGGTTCCACTCTCTTCCCTGATCAATTTGAATATAAATATGACCTAAGTCCAGTAACTGCTTCATTTAATGATGTTATAATATCATCTGGTTATTATTGCCGATAGGGATTTATTTAGATTTACACAGGAGGCTGTATGAATGGATTGCCACAAATGCCCTATAAACAAATGGAAAAATCAAGGGATTTTTTTTATTTGTTTATAATCCTCTCGCGTAATATAATGCTAGTATCATAGCTATAGTGGCCTTTAAAGAAAAAATGGCTATAATATTTTGGTAAGAGCACGTTAATCCTGAGAGTGTTGCCAGCACGTCAATTATGTTCAGATTGTAAACACTGATATGTACCCCTTTTACCTGGGATCGTTCTTTGAGGTTAAATAGACTCACTTTCTGCAATATAGACATACATAAATATTCATTAAGAAAAAAAAAGATACACCCTTAATATATTTGGTGGTCTACTCAAACCATTCATGCTTATACAATTACCATTCAAAACTATTTAGTTGAATACCAGTATAGCATAGATTGTTTCTTCATGTGTAACTGTTTATTTACAATTTCGTCTAACACCTTAATATCTACCTACATTATAATGTGCGTCTACAGCTTGGGAATTCATTTGCGATGAACCAGTTTTGTCTACTTCAAACCATATGTCGAATAATACTTCAGTTTTGCTAAATTTAATTTAAATTGAGTCAATAAGACTTATTTACATGGATCTATATCTTTGCGACCAAAATACTAAATATCGCGTTTAATATGCTTAAGCAGCTGTGCTATCGTTATAGACAATTATTATTGATAGTATTACATCCTGATATCATATTTTCCCCTATAGGTATTGCATACATACGAATTCATCATGATTATTAATCCATGAAATATTCATGATTCTTAATATTTTATTCTCAACATATTTCGGCCCATTTACTTTGCCAAAGCATAGCTGGCTATATCATTGCTCAGCCAAACGACGTTATTTTCTTAAGCGTGCAAAATCATTTCCTTCGAATGCAGAATCGTATAGTATGTCACATTCGCTTCCACCAGCGACCATGACTTCATCTCATCTCATTATTAACATCGAATACAAATTCGCACAAATTGTCACATTCGCTTCCATCAGCGATCATGACCTCATCTCATCTCATTATTAACATCGAATACAAATTCGCACAAATTGTCACATTCGCTTTCACCAGCGACCATGACTTCATCTCATCTCATTATTAACATCGAATACAAATTCGCACAAATTGTCACATTCGCTTCCATCAGCGATCATGACCTCATCTCATCTCATTATTAACATCGAATACAAATTCGCACAAATTGTCACATTCGCTTTCACCAGCGACCATGACTTCATCTCATCTCATTATTAGATAATACGGGATCCCTTGCCCTCAAATATTTTCAACAAAATAGCACGTGTTATACAAACACAGTGACGTGCCGCTTCGGCCCACGTCTACAAATTAAATTCTGTAAATATAATCAACAAATAAATTCCTCACGCTTTATAGGTTCACACCGTCACCTCGGCCTTTCAATTAAGGTGCATTGAGCTTCACCCTGTCTCATTAGCTCCTATATTTACGCTGTCTGATTGTTATTTTAGACAAAAGAATCATAATCATCATGATATTATTCGTATTCAGATTGTTGTACAAGTTTCTTCAATTACCTATATGTATTAAACAATGACAATGGCCTATCTGGGCTCATTTTAACATTTACTGGATTAAGTAGATACTGCAGCTTTCTGCTCGAGCGATCGGGTTAAAACATTTAAAAATATAGATCCATTCTCTATCGATAAGTTCAAATCAACAATTTATTAATCGCCCTCAATCTTAGCTGAAAGTGGACATGCATGTGTTATGTATTCACCCTAATTCAATTGATTATATCATATTCATCAATATGGGGGTATTATCATGATTAATATCTAAATTGACATTTCACTTTATTTTTTTTTCGCAGTCATTGTGCCCTTTCCTCTCGCGATTAGCGTTTTCATCTAGGCCTATTTAATCACTTTATTAGTGTTATTTATTTTAATTACTGATTATATTTGGTACTTTACCATACAACACTTATTTATTTTTTTTCACTAATACTTTTCATTTATGTCCTAATCTCAGCTAGTATTGAGTTCGAATCCCGTGAAAACTGGTTCATGCATTTAAGTATAATTTATCAGGTCTTGTTTTTTTTTTTTTTTCGTTTGGGGATTATGTAGAGCTTATATGTTTGTACCTTTTGTATGTTATATCAAAATTTTTGTCGGTATATAACCACTTCCTTACCTGGGTACTGCATAATTTCAGCGTTTACATTGACCTTTATCTCATACCTAAAATCACAGTAGTGTCTACCTGTGCACACAATACAATATAGTACAATGCAAGACATACACACATACGTAATATATCCATTCCGTTGTCATTCTTACGTGTAAAAATCTCTCCCTCCTATTTTTCGAGTGTCATTTTCACTGTCCGTCTATCTACCCTTAATACTATTAGTGTCTAATTTCACAGTCTGTTAACTCGCAAAGGCCTCCTGTACTATTATTATATACATGTTTTGCGATACTACGCCCACACGCAAACAAACTCTGAACACTCGCATGGTAATTTATCGGGTCTTTACAGTCTCAATCTCATCCTTAGATTCACATATAATTACTAGACTTTTGTCAAAATTTTTCAAATGATTCTTACTTCTATCATCTATGTTAGTATGCGCCACAGAATTACTAGCGATCTCTGGGTTCCCTAGTATCTCTATACGTGCATATGTTTTGTGATTAGCCGTCGTCCAAGAAACACTCTCCGACGCGTATGATTCATTTTCGGGGCTCCTATCCTTTTGACCTCTACTATTTATGTTCTTTGTGATGACACTTATTTCATCATTTAGTTTGCTGATTTCGTTAGTCACTTTCTGCTCTATATTAGTGCCTAGCTCATTAAATCTAGGCTCTACTATCATTTCGATCAATTCAGAGCGTTTATCCTGCTCTGCATTTTCTGAGCTACTTGGGGCTTTAGTGTTTCTTGTTCGTGGGCTGGCTTTTGTACAAATAGACACATATAATTTACCCTTTTGTCCGAGTTCTCTACACTACAGAGCACATTCTTGTCGACTCGTTTTATTTCCCCTTGTAATTCCTCCTGTTTTCTCCCCTAAGTTAGTTTGTAACGTTATTATACTATTGTTCATCTCTGTTCTCATTTGACTTATTACCCTGTTTTCTGTTTTCTCTGAGTCTTTAATAAGTTTTTGTTCCATTTTATTTATCTTTAGTTCTACACACGCTGACGATTCATTTATTTTCGCTTCTAGCATCTCTCTATCTTTTCTCATCTCATCCCTTAATGTTTCTTTCAACGTAAATACATCCTTTTCCCTGCTTATCTCCATCTGTCCTCTCCAAGTTTCAAATTCCCGTTTCATATTCCCCTGCATTGCCTCTAAATCCATTTTCCTATTTCTATCTATCGTCTCTAAATCCATTTTCCTACTTCTATCTATCGTCTCTAAATCCATTTTCCTACTTCTATCCATCTCCTCTATTCTCGACATTAGCATTTCCATGTATTTCATGGTGTCGGTGCTTGGATTTCCCTTGTCCTCTACTTCCCCTCTAGCTTCTACTCTTGCGTTGTTTTCATTACTTTCCCCTGTGCTCTGCTCTAAGTTCTCTCTGCCATCTTCGTTGTCCTCTCCCATCCTTACGATTTCGTTCTCTCCTTCAATCAGTTGCCCACAAGCCTTCTCCCTAATCTCTTCGTGTTTTCCTATCCATTTTTTTATCTTTATTTGCCTGCCTCTTTCTATTCCTACTTCTTAACAACATAAATACACACAGATATATTCTCCGTTAAATCACTGTAATATTTTGATTTCTTATATAGGTAAAAAGTAAAAAAATGCTTATTCTGTTGTTGTGTCACTTACTGCTTCCTTCCTTCAGTTGCTGTCTGTCTGCTTGTTGCCATCATCTTCTCTGTCCTGGTTGCCTCGTGGTCGTGGGACTTAGTCGTTCTGCCGTTGATTTCTATTCGTGTGTTACTTTACGACCTATTCTGCGCCCCACGTTGGGCGCCAATATGGAGAGGGGTTATTGTTGGGCCAAGAGGTAAAGATTGGATTTAGTGACACTAGGAATACTGAAGGAGTTCTCCATGTGTGAGAACTTAGGTTGCTCGGTTGGTATTCGGTAGAGTTGAGGTTCTTATCTCGGGATTCCACGAGGACTTCGTCGGGCAGAATTATGTACAAAGAATATCTGGTAAAAGTAGTTTATTCTTGACTTTTATAAACTGCAAGTAATTGTATATATATGAAGTGAATTTATCCAACTTTTTAGAACGTAGTGTTTTGAAGTGACTTGATGAAATTATACACGAGAAGTAAGTGACGAGGAGAAGCCTCTCTCGCCTATAGGTAAATTAGTTACTCTCCCACTACCTCGATCACGTGGACCTAAGGTCTGTGCTTAGGCACATATAACGAAACATATAATTGGTTAATGCGCCCTCCTATTTTGATCCCGGGGGTGTTACAAATTTATTATTGGCGATTTACGCCTTCAGAGGTTGGACCTTTTTTTTCCCCGTGCTGGCTTCACGTACAGTCTAGTCACAAACATTAGCTAGGCTTGGGTTTTTTCTTCTTAGGCTTGGGTTTTTTTCCTAGGCTTCCGACGCTAGAAACTTGCCATGTTTCCCACACTTTTTGCTAACGATGTTTGTGTCAGGGTAAAACCCCCGCTTGTACATTAGCTAATGGGTTATGGTTATCACGATAAATCAGTTAACTGGAGGCTTAGAAGATATTTCTACTCAATCTGTCTAGCAAAGGATCATTGTCATTAGTAAGTTATTATCATGTGTCAGCCACTTCCGTCTTCACAAAAGAAAGGTTTACATTACCTGAGTTGTCAGTATTCTTTAATAACTAATAATTTGATTACATTGATGCTGACTTCTTTGGATCATTTTATACGGCCTTTGCTCTTACATAATCAGGTTCCACTCTCTTCCCTGATCAATTTGAATATAAATATGACCTAAGTCCAGTAACTGCTTCATTTAATGATGTTATAATATCATCTGGTTATTATTGCCGATAGGGATTTATTTAGATTTACACAGGAGGCTGTATGAATGGATTGCCACAAAATCTGGACGCCAGGTAAGTAGGGATGTAGGAATTCAGAAGCTTGAAAAGTAGTGAAAGGGAGTGCAATTTACGTCTGTCAAATAGATAAGCCTACTCAATTGCCCTGATAAGACAGACACTATAGCGAACGGAAACGTATATGGTGTAGTCTGAAAAGGAATTCAGGACCACTAGATTGTTAGCAAGACATGCTAAAATGTATCTTCCTTTCACAATAATTAATTGTACAAGCACATATGATTTATTTTTTCTTCGAGTCTTATATAAACACAGTTTTTATCAGTCACACCTTTACATTTGCCAAATTCCTCAATTACACTTCCTTCCTTCTCGCTCTTCATATCACCTTAACAGATCCATTACTCGGACACGACTGCTCTGACTGCGGACTCCATCTGGTCTTATATAACCGATGAAGTCGAGAACATTTCAGAGATGGCCGACCAGTATACCACCGGCTGCCAGTAGAACAGTCGCGAAATCGTCTTCTAGAAAAGATGCACAGACATAACCAGAAAATGATCTTTCAAAAGAACACGTCTGAAGAGTTCGATTGCGAGTTACACACGACCTGGATTGCCTTATAAATCCAAGCTTGAGTCCTACCGCCGCCCACGATAATCAAAGGCGGTAATTTTAGCAATGGATGGACAATGTGTTACGATATGATTTAACATCGAATATAACATCACACATGTAATATTAGGCTTCCCTTTGGTTTTTATTTCTATTATCATTATGCCATATTTTTAGCGTATAAATTCTGTAATTTTAATGTTTATGGCGATGTGAAAATTTTATTATGATTAAATGGGTTGCATTGATGAAATGCCAATCCAATTTTTTTGTAACATCTGAGATCATCTTCTTCTTTCATCCAATGTAGAAAAAGTGTTTGTTTCTCTTCAATGTATTGCCTCAATTGTAACTTTCCATCTTTTCTTCGGACGTTCATTATTTAATTTCCCAGTTGGGAATTTATCCCCAACTATTTTAACTATTATGTCGTTTGATATTCTATTTATATTCCCATTCCATTATTTCCTTCTATCTTTTATCCAATTTGAAATTTGTTCTATTTGTGAATTACATCTTAGAGAACCCATGAAAAAATCTCAGTCGTTTGATTTGCATCAGAATTTGTATCTAGAACTTCGAGAATAATCTAAAAAGCTACCCAGATCGAATACACGAACTTTTTTTAATGGAATAATCTACATAGCTCGGCTTCATAGAAGCTGATCTCTTCGTGCTGTCTCCAGCCGCCATTATTGTCGATCTTGGCATCCTCCAAGCTGAGATCTCTAATATCCATTTCTTCAAACAAAGTAATTTCATGATTTTCTTATTTTCCCTCTCTTTTGTTTTTCCGAATGGTTTCAACGTACATATTTTCGTTGGAGATAGATTCGTACAAAATTACCTAAACATTTCAGCTGTTTTCTTTCAATTCTATCCGAAATATCCCCCTTCACTCATTATCTCCTCTTTATTTCTCCACTAGCTTACCCAGTTTTGACACTCCTGCACTTAGTCTTCGATAATCCATTTATACAGCTAAAACCTGTAACCAGGCCTAAACGTGAATCAAATTCAAGTCTCTGAGCCAATTTACTTGATAAAATTTCACTTTATTAAAAGTGGTGCGCAAATTATTGTCTCACAATGCTGTGGAGTCAGTTTTAACGTTGTTTTGGCATAATAAAACAACACAGGTGATGTCGAAAAATTCCACAACTTTATTTTATTTAATAAACTCACAAAATGTTGTAATAATTAATTTTGTTTTTGAGTTTATCTAATATACAATTATTTTACAGTCTCTGACGAGTCCACTTGCCACAGTTTCTTAAAATCACAGTCACTCAATCGCTGTCACTTCACAACTGACTTGCTGCCGTCCTTGGCAATAGTTATACAGGCAGGGGACGGAAATTTCTCTGCTTCTGATGGAGTCCTTTTCAGAATGGAAGCTTCTGGCATCGATCTTTCCCGAAAGGGAAGTAGAGACTTAGAGAAATCTCCGGAACGGAAGTCTAGACGCATCGGTGATCTGAAGGGGTTTTTCGGCTCGCAAGTCAGCGACTCACGAATCAATTTCTACGAATGCGAGACCACTTTTTTCACCTTCGCCCACGAGCTTCAAACGTTGGTATTGCGATGCGTCACATTATTATGTTTGTTTGTAGATATAGCTAACCTTAGAAAATACTTAAACTCCCATGAATTTAGTCGGTCTAGCAGGGCTAGTGCTACCATACTCGCCACTGTTTTGAAAGTTCATGGGTTAAGACCCGGCCGTACAATCCGTGCAGTAAATTTACGACACGCAAAAGAACCTAAATTCTAAATTTACAGCACGTAAAAGAACCTAGAGCCATAAATACGAAGCCACTGATCAAAATGTGTCCAATTTATCAAGTCCGGCTTTAAATTGCAATCCTAATGACCTGAATTGTTAAAGAGCGTCGCTAAATAAAAATATAACACGTAGGCTAAATTGATTTTATTGTGATTTAATAATATTTAGACCTATGTATATGTAGAGTGCATTTTATCTGAGATGTTCTTCAAAAGAGTGATAGATGGTAAAATAATGTAATTGCTATAGTGGTCACGATTTTGGGGGCAGGTTGTGGCAGCGCTACCCATGATGGTTCCCTGGAGACTCGTACACCAGCTAATCAAGCAACCACTCTCCGCAAGTAAAAGTTGCCACTCGTATTTCTCACCGCCATTACCCTCCTCCACGTTTTAATTTAAACCGTTTATGAGCGCAAACTAAGAGACAAGCTAAAACTTTCTCCTTCCCATGCAATAATAATAATAATATAATAATAATAATAATAATAATAATAATAATAATAATAATAATAATAATAGTAATAATAATAATAGTAATAATAATAGTAATAATAATAATAATAATAAACTCAAAGGACTTTTTCTTTCTGGGTCCTCATCGACTCCAGAATTATTTTTTTATTGGTCTGTCAAGCTTTTCCTTGGACTTTCTAAGTTTATCTTTAAAACTATATATACATAGTAAGTAGCCTATTGTTCATACGCCAACAGTTTGGCGGTGGCGGTGGCGGCGGCGGTGGCGGTGGCGGTGGCGGGGCGGTAGCAGTAGCAGTAGTACTAGTACTAGTAGTAGTAGTAGTAGTAGTAATTATTATATATCTAATACAGAGTGGTAAGTCTCTCGACTTCAAGCGGTCCCGGTGTCAGCGCTTGCCATTCCGGTGAACAAGGTCCGCTACAGTCGCATGCTATTTTTAATTTTTTTCTCCTTGTCTACCTTAGCTCCAACCTTCTCTCTAGATCCTTGCTTCAAAGTAAGTAAACAATATGAATACAACAATTTTAATATCCTGCTCTAGAGCTGACGCATGTCCTGCTTGCGTAGAGTGGCGCAGAGAATGTTTGTTATAGACGCTCTAACACACCGTGCCCCATTCAAATCTCCCACATTTTAACTAATCATAACTCTCAAAGTACGCGGAATTATGAAATGAGGATGGTATTAAAAGAAAAAGAAACTCAAAGGATTTTTGTTTTCATTGTTGCAGTTAATTTATCTGTCGCATGTTGGGCAATGATGACATAAAATAAAATTGCGACTCCTCAGCAACGAGCACAAGCTGTTTTCTGGTATGTAAAAGACCGTGTGTTTGCCACTCTAGTACAATATCTTCATGATTTACGAACCCATATCCTTGACACAATTTCAACAGTACCAATGGACATGTTGGACAGAACGTGGCACGAAATCGAAAAATCGATTACTGACTTGATATTGTTCGTATTACTAATGGTGCACACATAGAGATGTTTAGTGTGTGGCAATGAACATTCTTAGAATTTCTGTTTCGTTTAATACCGGCCTCATTTTCATAATTCTTCATACTTTGTTAGTTATGATTAATTAAAATGTGGGAGGTTTGAATGGGACAGTCTGTATATTAAGTATTTTATTAAGATAATCATTATCATCATTGTTTTAATAAAATAATAGGATCTTCTTGGTGATAAAATTTTATTATACATAGTCAGCGCCCTCTTTTTTTTTTAAATAAAAGATGAGAAGATTAGATTTATAATGACACAAAGCAATTTAAAATTATTAATCTCGTCATGTGACGTAATCAAAATTTTAATTGTTATTTCGTTTACCTACAGTTTATTTTTCTGTAGTCAATAATCAGTCTTGAAAATGATTGCATCGTTATTGAAACTAGTTGACTATTTTAAATTTTAATTTGGTGATTTGGGTTTTTATTGACTATGTATAATATCATCATTATTGTTATAATTATAATTATCATTATTAACCCGTAGCACAATAGGTCCGAAAAACCAAAATTGATTGCATTGATTGCTATCAAGAAGTAGCAGATGACAATACAGAAGTCACGTGGTGAACTTGACATGACACATACTTTAAGATTTTTTAAAATCATATTTTGCTATTTCTCATATTTAGTAACTGCTCAGTTGTCCTAATTGGTTGTGGTTCCTATTTATGGAGGATTCGTATACCTTGCGGAACCGGTAAATTACTCGAATTCAGTGCGATGTTACATTATTCCTTCAGAAGTCAGTTGGTGTCGCCAAGTGATTCCGTCCCTTCCCAAATAACATTCTTCCCACTTAGCGAACTTAAAACAGAGCCAACAAAAAATGAGCAAATTCAAATTCACATTCCACAACTCTCTTGTTCGAATAAACACAGGGCTAACAATCTACAAGGCACTATTAAGGCCAATACTCACATACGCAAGCCCCATATGGGGACACGCCGCTAGAACTCTCATAAAGAAACTGCAAGTTTTTCAAAACAAATTATTATATATGATTACAAAACTACCGCGTGTAACACCGGTTGACATATTACACGATCAAACGGGTGTAGAAACAATCAAGGAGTATATCAAACGCATGACTCTTAAATGTTATAATACATGTGAAGGCCATGATAATCCGCTCGTGGCATCGCTGGGAACCTATGAAACAGCCAATAACAAACACAAGCGTCCAAAATGGATCCTGTACAACACTTGACCGGTGAAAGCTGATAGGGCGCGCGCTCACACGCACACGCACACACACGCACACGCACACACACGCACACGCACACACACACACACACACACACACGCACACAGAGAGAAACACATTACACAATATTCAATTATAATTATATTGGCATATAATGTGCATTAATAAAATATATAAATACAACAAATTAAAAACTAATAACTAATCTTACTGCTACAGGTTCACCCCACCAGTTCCAGAGAAATTGACATCACCTGACAACTACAGATAGAACAGCAACAACAACTGAAGAGTAAAAAAAAATAAACGTTACCATAATTGTATGAATAATTGTAATAATCTGAAATGTACGCACATTATATTTAAATAAAGAGAAGCCTGGATGCCCTCCCAATGTAGAGTAATCCGAAGGCCAAACTTGGCAAGATCCCGCGTGATCGACTATTCCGATTGAGGTTTTAAGCGGTTTCTCTCAATCCAAAGAGCAAATGCAGGAATAGAACCCCAAAATGTCCACTTCCGACTTCACTCTGCTAATTAACTTCAAATTTGAATTCAAAATTTAAACCGGGGTTAATGTATTTTACAGGAACCCAGGGTTCTACCTATTAAGGAGGACCAAAATGGATCGCTCACCGTCAACACTTACGTGATGGCCGCAGAGCTTTCCATCTATCTATTGCTGTATGCATAATGTCGATCCATACCTCTTCCTAGCTACGTTCTAGTTGTAATGTAAACAAACCAGATGTATGACTGCGTTTTCATTGATAGAATAATTGTTTTATATTTAGGCGTGTAAGAAAATGTAGTTCGCTCACTAAGACTTGAAATAAAGGAAATAAATAAAAAATATACATTATCTGCTATTCTTCCCTCAGTTTCAATTAAAACTCGGAACGATGTGGAACATTCGATCCAGTTATAAAATTGTATACCGTAATTAACTGTATAATTATCAATGATTTATTATGATATGTAGCTAGAATAATAATAACATATCTACATATTATATTAGTTTATATATAGGCCTAAGTGATTTCAACATGTGGCGGCCATAGGAAAAACATAATATATAGGCCTAAGTTATATGCGAGAATCTTAAAGTATACGAGTATAATTACAAATTTAATAGATTAAATATGCATTTTTATAATCTTTCAGCATACGTTGGAATTTCTGTTGTTTAAATGACCACTTCTGCAGAATTATATAACATTGGAGAGGAAAAAAAAAAAAAAAAAGCATTTGAATAGCGGAGAGAAACAAATTATTTGTAAAGTATTTAAACAGTTCAGCGAACAATATCTTACACTAGCCATTGAGGATATGGTGAAGATAACAAAATTTACAGGTGACTCAGCATGGAAAAATATCCTATCGAAACGAAATTATAAGTAAATTATATCTACAGTATCTATATTATGGAAAAGCGTTAACGTCTGATTAGGTAGGCCTATATATATGTGCTTTTATTATATTATAATTTAATTTTACCCCCCTTTAAATAAAAACTTAAATTATGTTATTAAATAATTAATATATATATATATATATTCACTTATTTATGTGATTTATAGTAAATATATTTGTTATTAGTACGTATTTAATTGTATGACCTTATATATATATATATACGTATACTATAAATAATTTAATTATATATATTTAATTTATTTAAATCTAAATATGAAATGGAAGTTTCTAATTATTAGTACTATTTTACCTTGTATTGAGTCTTATTTCCAATAAAATGCGATATTGACCAAGAACAATGTTTCTATCGATAACAGCTCCATATACAATTCAGTCATATAGCCTAGCGGTTAAAAGTAGCATATCAGTTCTCCCAACAGACGGAGTTGGTGGAGTAATACCTTATGCAAGATTGTTTACAGTACAACTGGAACTTAGCTCGGAAATGGTATAGTCCATAACGTGCTCTAACTTACAAAAATACTACATTCACTAACATTTAGATATGATTTACATGCCTTGTTGGGAAACGTTCATCTTTCGATACGTCAAAAAGTACTTTTTGAGAATGAAATTTCTAATTATATTAATTAGAATCAATTCATTCATTGATTGTAGCGCAAACGACAATAACTGCATTTTACAACGGACCAAATATTCCGAATTATATCGTTTGTTATTGTAGCCTCACTATGATGGTTGTCCAAGCGGCTCGCTTTGTTTCCCCGCAGCCGTTATAAATAATTAAATACAAAGTTGTCGATTACGCCACTATAATAATTCTGCATGTTAATCATTGTCAAACATTGTCGCGCGGCACCCGCTTTTATATAATCGGACACCATCGTAGTGAGGCGAAAGTAATGATTATTATCTTCCATTAAGGGCTGGTTTCACCAACAGAAGTAACTGTATTACGCCAGTTTCCCCGTGTATAATGCATAGAATAAACTGGCGTAATACAGTAACCTCTGCTGGTGAAAACGACCCAAAATCTTTGACTACACCTCATGCTATTATCACCTCACTATGATGCTTAACAAGCGGCTCGCTTTGTTTCCCCGCAGCTGTTGTATGCTATTAAAATACAAAGATCTCGACTGCCGCGACTACGACGATGTTGCCACATTGCTATTCTTCCCTCAGTTTCAATTAAAACTCGGAACGATGTGGAACGTTCGATCCAATTATAAAATTGTCTACCAATAATTAACTGTATAATAATCATTGATTTATTAAGATATATAGCTAGAATAATACTAACATATCTACCTATTATATTAGTTTATATAATAAGTGATTTCAAAATGTGGCGGCCATAGGAAAAACATTCAGACCGAACAGTCAATAATAATAATAATAATAATAATAATATAATAATAATAATAATAATAATAATAATAATAATACTAATAATAATAATCATAATAATAATAATAATAATAATAATAATAATCCACAATCCTCTACAATCATGACTCCTCCTCCGCATCATAATTAATAATAATAATGATAATAATAATAATAACAATATAATAATAATAATAATAATAACAATGATGATAATAATAATGATAATAATAATAATAATAAATATAATATTTTCAGCATGATTTTGTATAGATATTAAAATTATGCAATAATGTTGGAATTAAATTATTTAATAAATAAATACGTATAAAATTTAATTTTAAAACTTAAACAATACCAAATAATAACATAAACATTAAATAACATAAATAATCAGTAATAAACGCCCATAGCGCTACGAGAAACGTGACAACACCGCATGTCAAACATTGTCGCGCGGCACCCGCTTTTATATAAACTGTTAACCATCAGAGTGAGGCTATAATACCAATAGTTTTTCTTCAATTGTGAAATGTGCTGAAATTGTTTGCTACTGCGCCCTGAATGATTATCATTCGATAATGGCGTTAAGTTATGGGCCTCTTTCATTATATTTAGCAAGATTTGGTTATGTTATACTAGAGGCCTATCTTTCGTCCTTTGTTCTGACCAATATATATATATATATATATATATTGTCAACCGCTGTGGTCTAGAGGTAGCGTGCTCCCTTGTCACGCAGCGGGCCCGGGTTCGATTCCCAGTCGGGACAGGCTCCTGGGTGAGGTTTTTTCGGAGTTTTTCCTCACCTGTAAGACAAATGTCATGAATTTTAGAGCCCAACGGTCCCCGAAAATCATCCGGCCATCATCATCATCCTTATCACTATCATCAACATCCTTCACCGTTGTGGAAAGCAACGGGAAGCTACCACACCTATAATTTCCTAGTAAAGCTGCAAAACATAGCAGTGAATATAGCATGACTGCACTGAAACACCTGCCCTCGGGCAGAATTGCTATGGATGGATATATATATATATATATATATATATATATATATAGGCCTATTTTTTTCACATACTTTCTTTAGGTCACTAGTCACATTCTAACAGTAATTGGTCCGTTTTTATGATTATTTTTAATTACAATAAGGAAGAAGAAGAAGACAATAAATACGCATTTGGTATATAAAGCGATTTTTGTTTTCACACTCACCATTAAGTATGTTTCGTTTGATTTTTATTCTTCCTCGTGTGCATGTCATTACGAAGGCCCGATGCTGCACTCTCGAGCGATCTACACTACTTAACAGTAAACAAAGAATAACAGACTTGATTCCACTTTGAGGTACTGTACATTTATCGAATGTCCCTCTACAGTCACTATACAGAAACCGATTCTTTAAATATGACATCCAGCGGCATCTGTTAAAATGAATATATAAACCATTTTAAAACTTTTACGTTTAATAATGTACATTATTATTCTTATTAACAATAAAATATATTTTATTTATTTATCACGAGTATTTGAGAATAAAGTTCTTGGGAAAGATTTTGGACCAAAGGGAGAAGAACAGACAGGCAAAGGAGAAGACTTCACAACGGTATATGATCTTTATAAGAAACCAGATATAATAAGAAGAGTTAAGGGCTCAACTTGCACTTTTACTAGCGCTTGATTTTTCAGTTATATTGTTGTAAACTATAGCTCATCTTCTGTTTTTACCAATATTATTTAATATTTTAAACTTTTTCAATTTTTATAACATTATTAGACAATTTTCAAGTATTTATTTAAATATGCAAATCACAATATTATGACACTGTTAGACAATATTGTGATGCTAACTGCTATTTTCTCCACAGAGTATATTACTTAGTCTATTATTTTTCTATCGCTGTTTTGGGTTATCGCTGTTTGGATCAGCGTTAGGGAGTGATAAATGTAGTACACCCATTTTTAATAAATGTTTGGTAATTTTAATATTATTAATATATTTTTTAACATAGATTTGGGGATTTATTGCAAATATTGGTCATTTAAATTTCATAGCGACGGATAGTAATCGAGGATGATAACCGAAATGTGGTTCGATTGTGGGTTATCGCTGGCTCTGGCGCAAGCACACTGTTGTTCTATAGGACTTTGAAAATACTTCACGCTAGTTTAAGTGCAGTTTTACCGAGTTAAGTCTCATAGATTGCGATGGACAGGACATGTGATACGAATGGGTAACTAAAGAGGGGCATTGAAGCTTCTTGTAGGAAAACCAGCGAGAAAACGCCCAGTTGGTAGACCAAGAACGAGATGGGAGAACAGCATTAACTAAGATTTGAGGAAGTTTATTATACAGGGCATGACTGGAAAACAATAGCTCAGGACAGGGATGTATAGAGAGCTTATGTCCGCGCGGACATACACCTTAGGGTTCGATAATGCCAGTGAGTTAGTTAAAAGCCCTATTATTAGATTTAGTTGTGATATTCCCTTGTTACCAGTATATATGTATTTTTCCCTTGTTACTGGGGGTAAGAATGACATCATCATTATCATCATTTTATACAAGTATTAGACCTGATGTTTTCTTATGATCTCAAAGCTAGATTTTCAATCCATCTCATTCTCGGACGGCCCAAAGACCTCTATCCATGTAGGCGGCAGTGAAGAATGACTTTAGGAATTGTATTCTAGGACTTAAATTATAGGCCTACATGAGTTTTCTAATAGTATTGGCACTGTTTATAACATGGACAAGTGATTCTAATTGAAGTTCTTGTAGAACCCCTTAATTTGTTTTGTGATCCTATTGGGAATATCCTGCTGTTGATTTCATGAACTTCATCTTACTGGTTGTGATAAGACGGATGTCCTTATTTCTATCGTCCATTCTTCACTTCCATAATATAGTACTGATTTTGCTAATGTTTTAGGCCTATATAGTCGCATTGTAATGTGTCATTCTCCTATGGAATGTTTATATAATTTAATCATTATTCCCATTGTTTTATTCTACTAATTATTTTATCAATAAATCTTTGTAATTATTAATCGAAAAAAGACAACCCTAGGCAAGAAATATAATTTAGGCCCCCCTAACACAATTTACTTAAAACAATTATTTGAGGTATTTCCCATGAAAAGCTCACTTTTGTTTCTATATTGATCTCCATATCGTATTTCTCATCTATGTTCAAATTACTGTTTTCAATGTCTAGGCTATATATCGTGCCATTGTAACGCCCGTGTGGCGTGTGGCATATAAAATATAACTATACGGTAAAAGGTTAAACTGCGTTAACGAAGATGAAGAAAAAGAAGGTCGGCCGCGGTGGACTAGTAGTTCGTTCCTTGCCTCTGGTCCTGAGAGTCGAGAGTTCAAATCCGGCCGGAGTCGATGGCTTGTTTTTTAGGATGGAAAAATCCAAGCAGCAAGTCCTCCGGTAGGGACTCGTGGATCTCGAGTCTCGAGATTTTCAGGCTCATAAAAGAGCCTTACGCCTGAATAAAAATATCTCTAAGTAAAATTTACCGATCTCAGCACCCTAGTGATACCTTAGTTGGCTGCTAGATGTCTCATTGAGTCGTATGTTGACCTCATACCATTCATAACATCTATGAGCAAATAAGGTAAAGTAAAGTAGTCCCGTTACAGGCCTCAGGAAGCCCTTGGGGTAGTAAGAGGTTAAGGCTCCGACTTTTTCTAGACAATCGGCACTTGATGTCAGCCGGGTTGTCAGTCCTGCGTGACGGCCGCCTTTACCCCCCAGAACAAGCGTCTGGTACTCATTTCCGTTAGAGGCTGAGTCGACCCAGGTCATAGTGCCGCCGGAAGGTTTGGGTCAGTTTAAAAATTCTGACTCCACCGGGACTTGAATCCTCGACCTTCCGGCTTGTAGCGCAGTACCTTAACCACTACGCTAAGGCGTGCCCCTTGCAAATAAGGTAACTAAATTAACTTGGTCCAGTAACTCCTAACAAAGGAGAAACAATGGCTCAACATTGTGCTACATCATAATGGGATATAGTCTATACATAGATAAAATAAAACAATAATACAATAAAATGTCTTATTTATTAAGAAATTAATTTTTCATAAGTAATGCCACGAGTGATTTCCAAATTATCGAAAAATTCACGACTCACGAAGTGAGAAGTGAATTTATGTAGAGAATTTGGAAATCAAGAGTGGCATTTGTTAGGACTATTTAACGAATAGAATTAAGCTGTTTGCTCACAAATCATTATTTAACTATAGTTATTTTAAAATATTTATATATTTAATGTAAACGGCGATGTTTGAAAACAAATGAGAAACTATCGGTACGCTTCATTTGCTTCTTTTGTTCGTCACTGCAACCAGATAATATTATTTATTGCCAAAGGAACGCAATATTGTAAGAATGCACTCTAGTGGAGAAAAAATGAAATACGTCAAACTGTATATTAATTCATTTCTGATGTCCTATGATGTAAATATGACAATTATATTTTTCTGGATTATTACCTAGGAAAAAATACATTTAAGAAAGTGCAAACAGTGGTTTCTTTATTTGGTGGTATAATCAATTGCTACAAATGTTTTTATAGGCTATTAATTCCCGCATGCGGTATGTGTTGGCATTCATGCACTATATATAGAATCTGATAGCAGCATTTCTTAGAGAGTCAGTCACTGCAAAATAATGCTATAACCTATTCAGAATGTTAAAAAGGAGGTGCTTTCTTTATTATGATAAACTTTACACTGGTAAATTCTAAGCGAAACACGACTGTGATTGGCTGTAAATAAAATATCATTGAAACGTGATTGGTCATTGACTCCTATTTGGGGCATGAGTTAAATAGTCATTTAAAACAGTTTTTATTTTGCTTTGAAGTTAGTAACTTATTTTATTTAAGCCAATCTAAGTAGAAAATGGTTTTATACTTTACGCACATTTTCATTTTAAGAGCGTTGACTTTAGGTAGAAATTAGCATAAGAACATAAAATGAATATAACAATAGCAGAGTATTAATAAAACAAGAGTATCTTTGTTAATAATGAAAGCGGATTTTAAGAAAGTGCAGCGGGTAATTAGAGTGAGTGGGGTCAATTCGCGCTCAGAGCCTCTTGTAATGTGCCAGAGCTCACAGTGTGTTGTAGTTTTAAGCACGGAGGTTCCCCTAGGAGCGGCTTGTACTATGTCCACCGGCTAAACGTCCTCATTTGTTACAAAGTCCAAGCTCAAGCTGCAATCTCTGCCAAATAAGCTTACACTTTACAGTAAAGTACAGTGCCATTGCAGATTATTTAAAAATTATTAAAATACCGGGTCTTTCAAAAATTAACTGATCTTTCGAAAATGTGACCGATTATAGTGATTTTTGGATATACTGTATAACTTCGCTAACTCACCTAGCTCATTAGCATTATCGAAGCAGTAGGTTCGTGGCCGCGCGGACATAAGCTCTCCATACATCCCTAACCTGAGCTAATATTTTCCAATCATCCCCTATATAATCTTTCCTCAAATCATGTTTAATATTATTTTCCCACCTCATTCTTGTCTACCAACCGGACATTTCCCTCTGGTTTTCCCAGAAGAAGCTTCCATGCACCTCTTTCATTCCCCATTCGTGCCATATGCCCTTCCTATCGTAGTCTACGAAACTTAGCTGATATTATTATATCTGGCTTCCTGTAAAGGCCATGTTGCTCACTGTTATGTAATCTTCTCCATTCACCTGTCTGTTCCCTCTTTGGTCCAAAAATATTCCTTTATTCTCAAATACTCGTAATCATCTTTGCTAGAAACAACATTTCATGTGCCATATACTCAGTCCAGTCAAAAGTTTCTCTATAAAATGTATCCTAAAGTTTGATATATATATATACCTACATTAATTTGCTTAATTTCTCCATGTTAGTAGTTTTCGTCACCAAGCCCTTATTGATACACGGCCTGTAGAGCGAAAGAATAAATAATTCCGTACATAATTTTTTTTGAACACACAAATATATAAAGTTAGTGGGCCTCCCCGGATGAGTGATCTACTCAATTTTAGGGCCATCTCTGAATAGCATAAATATATATGAAATGACAGGCCATTCACTTATACATAGCGAATATATGATTATATTGAAGATGATAATCAGGAGGAGGTCAAAGAGAACATTGAACACTGGTAGATTTTGATGAGACCCTCAAAGTGTATGTAATGAAATGTCTCAAATAAGTTATCTAACATTTTGTATATTCTGTGAAAACAATCAACAAGGATTACAAATATCAATATGAATCTCTATCAAACTGATAGTTCTAAGTATAGATCGTGCATGGATAACTTGCAACAAGGTTATCTGCAAGCAAACGTAATATTACCAATTCCAAATCGAAGGTTCCATGGTAACAAATTGTTTCTATTTTGATACATAGATTTATAATAAAAACGAATACAATATAATTTAAGTATTTTGAAGGAAATTATCTACATGCTTCCAAAATTGAAAATTAAATTGTTGACATTCTCCCGTAATTAAAAATTAAATTGTTAATATTCTCCCGTAATTGCAAATTAAATTGTTGACATTCTCCCGTAATTGAAAATTAAATTGTTGAGATTCTCCCGTAATTGAAAATTAAATTGTTGACATTCTCCCGTAATTGAAAATTAAATTGTTGACATTCCCCCGTAATTAAAAATTAAATTGTTAACATTCTCCCGTAATTGAAAATTAAATTGTTGACATTCTCCCGTAATTGAAAATTAAATTGACATTCTCCCGTAATTGAAAATTAATATACAGTAGGATAGACGAGATTTCAATAGACTGAGAAAGATGACATCCTCCGACAGACTTAGAAATAAACAAACATAATTGAAGCATAGAAGACTTCCGTACATGCCAAGAAAACCCACATGCCTTGAACGGTGGGACATTCAAATTGGTAAAAAGTCTTTGTAAATATCTCGACAATATACCAGGCATATTTTCTCTTTCGATCCCATACCAAGAAAAAAATCCATCGATTATAAACTTTCAATACAGACCAAAATTATTGTATTAAATATTCGGCAGACCCAACAAGCCTATTCAGAAGTTTGCTCTAGCCCAGCTGAAAGAAAACTCCACTAACTGTTGCCAATTGTGTTATTCAGTTAATTATGGACATCTGTAGATCTATCTTCGAGTTTTTACAGCTGCTGCCGTTTTCCCGTGCCAAACCTCCAAAGCCTACGATCTTGGGCATCATCAATGCTTAGCCCTCTTGCTTGCATTACTTTCTTCATGCTTTCCTTCCATGTTAACTTTGGTCTCCCTCTTTTCTTCTTTCTGCTCGGTTGCCATTGATATAGTAGTTTCGGCCATCGCTCATTTTCCATTCTTAAAATATGTCCTAACCATTTTAATTCCTTCTCCTCAATTCATTCAATTATGCTTTCTTCTGCTTTCAATATGTTTCTAATTTTCTTATTTTGTGATATGTTCTAATTTTGACTTTCTGAGAAAATAATCAATTTCTAGAGCTATTAGTCTATTCTTGTAGTACTTATTAATTGCCCATACCTCATTTCCATACACAGCAGATTCCATGGACATTATTCATCAAATAAGATGGTACACTAGCCTATCATATCTCAGTACGATATCAAAGCCATCTTTCTGTACCCGTTGAAGTGATATTTCACTTCCAATTTAGCAAATAACAATACAGAATACATTTGAAAGGGTGACTGCTAAAACGATCAGAGTCACATTATGCTAATTTTCTATATTTAACTTTTAAGGTAGAAAATTTAAAATATAATCTTACAAAATAGTACAAATTAAAAAAAAAGCAATACAAACAAATAATTTAAGTGCATATAAAGTGAAGATAACTAATTTTAATACATGTATGAAAATTACACTAGAAAATCGGGAAAAACTGCGCTTAAACTTGCGTGAAATATTTTCTAAGTCCTATAGAATAACAACGCGCATGAGCCAGAGTTTATAGAGCCAGCGATAACCCACAATCGAACCACATATCGATTATAATCCTCGATTACTATCGATATCGTATTAAAGTTAAAAAATCTTATGCTAGAAGGCAGCATGTCGCTATGAAATTTAAATGACCAATCTTTGCAATAAATCCCCAAATCTATGTTAAAAAATATATTAATAATATTAAAATTACCCAATGTTTATTAAAAATGGGTGTACACTTACTTATCACTCCCTAACCCAAAACAGCGATAGAAACTTCATAGATTAAGTAATATACTGAGAAACTAGCAGTTAGCATCACAAGATTGTCTAACAGTGTCATAATATTGTGATTTGCGTATTTAAATAAATACTTCAAAATTGTCTAATAATGTTATAAAAATTGTTTGAAAAACTTTAAAATATTAAATAATGTTAGTAAATACAGAAGAAAAGCTATAGTTTACAAAAATAAACTGAATAATCAAACGTAAGTAAGTGCAGTTGAGCCGAAAATAGTTTTATTGAAAAATGGACTACGATCGTTTTTAGCCGTCACCAGTCACTTGTTATCAAAGGCCGGAATAAGGAAGTAATATTGTGAATTAACGCACTACTACGTAAGATAACATTTGAATTCTTGTTCTCCCTATCAACACGCTACAATAAAGCCATTCTCTCCGTACCGTCAGAGCTTGGTTAAGTAACAGCTCGTTATTGAACTGGAAAGGATATTTTGTTAATTTTTCCTCGTCGCCAAGTTTTTTTTTTTTTTTCAGGTGAGATGGCAGTGGTCTTCTTTTTAAAGTCATTCGTTTCCACTGCGACTGGGATAGACTAGACATAAGATTATGACAAGACATTTTTCTACTCAACTAATTGTGGAAATCTTGTTTTATATTTTATGTACTAGGCTTAAGTGTTCGGATGTAGGCCTATATCTCCTGACTTCCAGTATAACATTTGAGCTAAAATAGACTTAGGGTCGGTTTCACCAACAAAGGTAACAGTATTACGCCAGTTTAAGCTATGTATTATACACAGGAAAAACTGGCGTAATACAGTTACCTCTGTTGGTGAAACCGACCGTTAGTTGTATTTTAACATTAGCCTACGTTTTTACTGTTTTATTTCTATATCCATATTATTTTATCTTAACTACTGTATTTTTATTTTCTATATTTCCGAAAAAAATGTACAAAACGCATGTATTTACCATAACATATCAGCTAAAATAATACTTTATATACTAATTATACTTCTTACTAATTTTTTTTCTTCGTAGCATTATGTCTTTTATCTAAATTATTGATGAATTTGTTTCTTTCCAAGTGAATTACTCCGTAGATTATATTACGTACAATACACTATAACACATCTTATCTGACATATTAACTGTCATAGCTTTGCTTTCAACAACTGAATACGAAGCCACGCCAAAAAGCTATCTAGTCAAACTTTAATCATTTCAGATAGTAAGTTAAGTATATTTCCGTACTTTTTAAATGGAAGAAAAAATGTCCACTCTACAACCTCCATGGAGCACTAAGAAATAGAAGAACCAAACAAAGTAGGTACACTCATTACCGGGGTAGTTAAGAGGGAGTTGCAGCCACCTGATGACGCCCGAGCCACGGAATTGCTCGTTTGTTCGCTTTCAAGCACTCGAGTGCCCATAAGAGTGTTTTATACACCAGCTTCAAGGTTTCTAACTTGCTTCAGTGGCGTACAGTACACTGTTTTCTTATATTGTTGCCTTGTACATAGTGGCGGGCTTAACATAGTGTTGTGCTCATCACAATATGTTTTTTAATTAATTATTATTCATGTATCAATTATTCACATTTTTGTAAGTTGTATTAATGCAATAATATCTGAATTGTTATATATACAAAAACAAATCACGACCTTTCTGGTTAGAGGTGAAACTAAAAATATAATAGTCTCCCATCTTATTTGGCTTAGATTTGACACTTTTAGCTTCGAGATTATTTTCTGCACTTAAAATCGTTTGCCCTATTTTTAGTATCTAAGTAACTAAATTACTGCCGGTATCGAACCCATAAATTCATGGCCTCGCGGACATAAACTCTCCGACATCCCCCTATCAGAACTAATGTTTTCCAATCAACGCCTGTATAATCTACTTCCCTCAAACCATGGTTAATTTTATCCTCCCATCTCATCCTTGCTCTACCAACTGGGTTTCCCTTCCGGCTTTCTTACAATAAGCTTCCGTGCCCTTTTTTCATTCCCCATCCGTACCATATGTCCTGCCCATCGCAGTCTGCGAGACTTATTATATTTTATTATCTTCTTATTATAAACCCAACTGGATTTATTAGGCTTAAAGGACCTTCGGGACTTGGAAAATCTGGTAGCGTTTATCTAGCCGAGCGTTAGTATGAGGATGTACAGTTTACATGTTTTGAAATAAACAAAGGAAGTCTTATTTTAAACTATTTTATTACTAAAGTATAAATAATTAGAAATCCTAAATATATCTAGCCCTAAATCTAGTCTAAGCCTATATTAAAAACTACAGTACTTTCTTGGGGGGTTGAGAAGAGGGAGTTGTGGAATTTTTAAATCTAACCAAATCTACATGATTAAAAATGTTATATCCCTTTTCTAAAATATAGTTTCAAAAATGTTAATGGTACTTGATACAAATATAAAAGAAATGGACTACATTATTAAGAAAAATGGTCGGTGACTTACCCTTCAGCCGTTTACACACACAGACAGACACGAGACCCTCACTTCTCAAGTGTTATATATTCAATTTTGACCTCGAATTACCCTAACTGTACCAACTACCATTCCAGTGAACTAAATGTAGGGATGTTTACAGTTAGCTTAAACAAGACTTTGCTCTGAACTATACTCTATCTCAACAGACTTTGAATGTATAAACTCCATCTCAAACGACTTTGCTCGAATAATTAAAATAATCTATAAAACAATAAAAAATCTATATAAAGAACTATGTATTCATAACACTTCTTATATCAAGTTTCTTATAACAATAATGTTGCTCGCTGTTATTTAGTATTCTCCATTTGCCTATCTGTTCATCTCTCGGAAAAAAATTACCCCAGTGAATCCATGTCCACGTTTCATCATCATCAGCAGCATCAAAGATTAGACCTTAAGATCTGTTCCGATCTAATGTTAGAATTGCTCTATCTTTTACTGGGTTTTCCCACATTTCTTCGTCCTAGTTGTTTGTAATGGAGAATCTGTTTTGGAATTCTATTCTTATCCATTATATTGATGTGATCCTTAAATTCATCTCTGTATTGCGTAATTCTTCCACGTTTCATGACTGTTGTATTTTTACGTTGAAAGATTGTTACTCTTTCGACCAAAGTCTCTTTCGTCAGGCTTAATGCCTCCGACCTGTCCGGTATGGGTAACCCTTTCGGCAACAATGCTACCGCCGGAATAGCATCACTGTTCATAAATCCAAATCAATATGTATTCAGTGGTATAATTCAAAAGTGAATATTTATCAGAAAGGCCTGGTCACTCATTCGTATAATACTGTTTCGAACATGATCTTTACGAAATATTCGAGTATGAAGAATGTTGTTCTATGTGAAGTATCCATCTATAGTAATTCTGCCCGAAGGCAGGTCCTTCACTGCAATCATAGCATTTTCATGCTATGCTTGAAGCTTTACTAGGGAATTGTAGGTGTGGTAGCTTCCCGTTGCTTTCCACACCGGTGAAGGATGATGATGATGATGATGACGATAATGATAAGGATGATGTTGATTATGATGGCCATATGATTTCGGGGACCGTTTGGGTCTTAAAGTTGTCCTGACATTTGTCTTACAGGTGAGGAAAAACCTCGATAAAAACCTATGTGAAGTATCCGCTTTGCGAAAATGGTTTCTGTCTTGAACATTCTCTATGTTCTGCATCAATATAGCATTAATGTAACTTTTATACTAAAAAAAATGAAACAGTGTTTCTAATGAATATAATTGAAGACCTCTATCAAATAAGGATGCAAACAACAATTTTACTGACTTACTTTTAGAAAGAAATCTATCCTACAGTCATCCTCAGCTGAATGGCAAATTATGTTAAATACCAGAGTATTCAAAGCTACTCAGTAAGTTGGAGAAGATTGCCGTATATGAACACAGCGAATGGCCTATTGCATTAATGATAACATTTTCAAACCACATTCGCAACAATCGATGATTACATTTTTCTTCGCGGGAGCTCTTCAATTTCCGATCCGAAAAAAGTTAGATTTGACGTTTATTTATAGCCTAAGATGTACATCTATTAATTGGCGGTACCTTGTCCTGCAAAATTAAATTATTATTGTTATTATTGTTGTTGTTGTCGTCGTCGTGATCGTGGTCGTCGTCCTCATCGTCATCGTCAACGTCATCGCCCTTGTCGTCTTTGTATTTTTTGTAGTCGTCGTCGTTATCCCCGTTGCTGTGACTGTCATTGTTATAATAATAATAATAATAATAATAATAATAATATTAATAATAATAATATTATTATTAACAATAATAATATTATTATCATTATCATTATCGTTATTATTATTATTATTATTATTATTATAAGAACAATTAAGACTGCGATGGGCAGGACATAGCCTATAGGCCCAGCACGAATGGAAATGAAAGACGGGCATGGAAATTCCTTGTAGGAAAACCAGAGGGAAAGTGCCCAGTAAGTAGACGACCAAAGATGAGGTGGGAGAATAACATTAACCATGATTTCAGACAGGTAGGCCTAAATTATATAAGGAATGATTGGAAAACATTAGCTCAGGGTAGGAATATGGAGAGCTTATGTCCTCACGGGAATGGTCTTCTGAGTTCATTAGTGCCAGAGAATTTGTTGGATAGTTATATTCAGTGTATTAAAAGAAAGGCTTTGGTTGTATTTTATATCGTCTTAATCTTATCATGTTTTATAATTTAACATAAGTTGTATATCGTAACTTATGTAGACCTATTTTATTTTTACTTAACAACCTTACCCAAATAGGGTCTGCCAAAAGTGGCAAAGTAACCTTGACAATAGAGAAAGAAAACAATAAAAACATTAGATAATAGAAGACAATACATATTTTGTTTTGAATTTATATAATAGACGTAGAACAAGATGGAACTAAAATGTACTGTATGTGAAAGGGTAATTCTGATTATTGTAATCTGTATTTTGTATATTTATGTTGGTTCAGTGGAAGAGATTCTTTTATGGCCTTATATCTCTCAGAATAAATTTATATATAAATATAATATTAATATTATATATTATTATCTTTTTCTTCTTCTTCTTCTTCTTCCTTCCAAGTATTAGGCCAAGGCCTGTTACGATCCTATAGAAAATTTTCCCTCCAGCGTTTCATAGGACGGCCCAGTGATCTTCGTCCTCTTGGTATATAATTATAAACAGCTTTGGGGATCCGATTTGAACTCATTCTTTCAAGATGGTGTTTCCAATTTAGTTGGTACTGTTTAATATATTCCAAAATTGGCGTAGTCTTCAATTCTTTTAAGATATCGGTGTTCCTTTTCAGATCCCATCTGGTGTAACCCGCTGTTCTGCGCATGAATCTCATTTCACAAGCCGTTATTCTGCTTTCATGTTGTTTTTTTAGTGTCCATGCTTCACTACCATAGGTCAACACTGGTCTAGCCAAAGTGTTATATAAACGTAATCTGGTGTTTTTTTGTACAAGGGATGGTTTCATAACTTGATTAATAATTCCTAAACTTTTATTATAACTAGTAACTTTTTCAGGGATATCCTTTTCATCCCAGATAGAGAGATAATATCCAAGATATTTAAATTGATTAGATCTCTCTAAAATTTTATTCTGGAGACAGATTTTACTTTGTATGGGGTCCTTCCCATGAAATGCCATAATTTTAGTTTTGTTAATTGATATTTCCATATTAAATTTGGCACCTATTTTTTGTAAATTATAAATTGATCGTTGCAAATCATTTTCGGAAAGTGCCAGGAGAGCTAAATCGTCTGCAAAAAGAATAGCATCGAGTTTGAGGTTCCTATTGATGGGTATATATCCTCGTTGTGTTTTCCTCCATTCATTTATTAATTTATTCATGTATATAATGAAAAGCACCGGTGAAAGTCCACATCCCTGTCTTACTCCAGTGTTGATCTTTTCCCAAGAAGATAATTTGCCATCTTGTTTAACAGAGATTATTATCTTTTTCGATAATGTGAATGGAGAGCTTTATGTCCGCACAGGTTCAATAGAGCCAATTAATTAGTTTATTATTATCTACATTAACGTAAATAATTACTTTTCTTTTTTAATATTTCTCTCCTCTCAAATAAATCGTTACATTTCCTTGTGAGTCTAATTTGGAAATACAAAAAAAAAGAGAAGATAATTACGATCTCTCTCTCTCTCCTCCTCTCTCTCTCTCTCTCTCTCTCTCTCTCTCTCTCTCTCTCTCGCTCTCTCTCTCTCTCTCTCTCTCTCTCTCTCTCTCTCTCTCTCTCTCTCTCTCTCTCTCTCTCTCTTTCTGTCCCTTCCTTTCTCGCTCTTTTTACTTTACTTTAACATCTTCCTTTGTAGATACTTTTACGTGCCTTACGCTCTCGGACATCATTGGAACAGACTGTCAAGAAATGATTGTTAACTCTGGATCATATAAGCCTAGGCTACTACGTATTCGTTTCAGCACACAGGGCTTGAAGGCTCTCCATCGATGAGCGTTCTACTCCATACCAAGGCCACATCAAGCTAACACAAACATCTAAGGCAAGAAACTTCGTTATGCCTCGAAATTTCCTGACATTTGTCTTACAGATGACGAAAACAACCTCGCTCAGAAAACTTGTCCCGACCGAGTATCGAACCCGTTGCGTTGAGGCAACGACATTACTCATAAACCACGGCAGTAAACATGATCCCCAATGGCTCCTGTTAAAGGTCAAGGTCTTTTATCAACTAAATGGAAGGGATGATTTCTGTGTCTTGTCATTTATTCATATACTTCGCTAGAATATAAAGTTCTAAGAACTGCAAATACATATCTAAAAGTGGAAATAATTTTTACACGTGCAAAAATAAACAAATTCATTAAAATAATGTGTCACTTATGCAGTTGACATCTAGACAGACTGAAATAAAAATAAGGAATTACTTAACAGGATTGCATTCTCTTTGTGTGCCTGATATGACGTAAAAGATCTCGGTGGTGGATAAAAATTGCCTCCGTAATCCGCTTCTTCCTGTTAGAAAACATCTTATTTCTTTCCAGTCTCTTAAAAACATCGTGTTCGATCAATTTTTAAGTACGTTTTCCTTGAGACTTATCTCCTTTTCCGCAATCTTCTTCCCTTCTCCCCCTTCACGTCATACGTCACAAATTCCAAGTTCTTTAAGGCAGAAATCTACGTCAGGTATCTTAAACAGTTATATTTTTTTATTATTCTATTTATTTTGTTACTTACAACAAACTAATCATCTCACTGGCTCTATCGAACCCGTATGTTCATGACCATACGTGCATAAGCTCTCCATACATCCCTATCTTGAGCTAATGTTTTCCATCGTCCTCTGTATAACATATTCCCCGCAAATCATGGTTAATATCTGGCTTGGATTCCCCTGAAGTAGACCCCGTCCAGAGATCCGAATGGGGGACTATTTTATCTCCGAAAAATGTTACCCCAATGGAACCCGTTTTCGCGTTTCTTGACGGTTATATTTTTATGGTGAAAGATAGTCACTCTTTACACCAAGGCACCTTTTTCCTCTGGCTTATCGCCTTCGACCTGTTGTTCTTTTTTCGGATTTTGCTTGAAGGATTTTTTGGTACCAATTTTATATTTAACATCTTATTATAATACTTGCTCGAAAGATGTCGATTTATGGGTCATTTTTCGAAAATGTTGTGCGTTCTTTTTTCGGATTTTGCTTGAAGGATTTTTTTTTACCTTTATCTTTAAATTATTTATTATTTTTTATAGTGAACATATTTAATAAATTCATACAATGAATATATAGGCTCCGTTTGCTTGTAAGGTTCGTGAAAAAATTATAAATATTCTTTTGGTATAATAAGTCTATAAATTACATATTAGACCCGTAGACTTGCATTATACTAGTATTGAATAATGGCGACGACCGATTCAAGAACTAGAAGGGCAATTTGCAAAATGAAAGAAATTTAAGAAATTTTCGCCTTCTAGTTATAGGCAATCGTGCGGCTATAGAACAACTGTTTTTTATATAATACTAGAAGTCCCGGCCACGCGTCGCTGTGCCTAAGGTATACGTTAAAAATTTAAATTAAGTTGCTGTCTTTCAGCCAGATTACTTAAAACTAATACTTACACACGAAATTAAAAATATTGAAAATAAAATAAACACTGAACACACTTAAATTATGAAATAATTAATATTGTAATTCAATTGAAATTCGCGGTTGCAACAAAAAGCACAGCCATCTGGATCTCTCTTTGTTAAATAATAAACCAATTACCTTACAAAATTACCTTACACCGCCATCTGTTAGAATCGTATGGAATTCTCAGATAATTATAACTCTTTGTTAAATAATAAACATATAATTTGCAATAAAAAAATAATGCGACTATAAATTTAGTTATAGGCCTAAACTACCCTAAGTCTCAAGTTGGACCAAACTGCACACAGTGTGCAAAATTTTATTAAAATCGGTTCAGTAGTTTAGGATTCCATCGCGGACAAACAACGACAAACGAAATGTTTATATATTAAGATTAATTTATGATTAATATGATCCAATTATTTTGATTAGAAGACTAAATTTCCTTAGGGATAATAGCGTGATTTTAATTGAGAAATCATATAAAAGGAATAGAAGCAGATCTTTCAGGATCAAACCTCCATTCGATGGGGGATGATTTTTTCGATCTTCAATTTTTTTTAATAAAAATAGGCCTACGGATAAATGTATTTATTGGTAAAGCTATAAGATTGTCAACATCCCAATTCGATTGGATAAGGCAGTTAATATTCCAGCAATATAAGAATTTACATTTTGAGATTAAAATGTGTACAAGTTATTTTTTATTCATAGATCGAATATTGCTGATATTGAGAAATGATGAGAAGATTTTTGAAGATGAAGATTGAATCTGATTACGTGGATTCTCCCTGGGGAACTTACAGTGACCAACAGTTTATGTTGGTCATTCCAAGAACCAATAATTATTGACTACTGAAAATCCCAACCCCCAATAGCAAGAGGGATGCGATGCGAATGTTAGCGCAAGATTAAACCATTCAGCGAAGCGAAATATTAGAATGTGGGGTTGAGACGAAGTACCACTACATTCTGCTAACACCGTAACACACTAAAATATAGCTACATCCTAACTACTGTAGGGTACTGCCAATACAGAAAACATACCAGCAGGCAAAATTTAATTGACAGGAGTTCTTCAAACTGAATGATATGCTTTCCAACGACTCCCAATAAAGGTTTCTACTGTAGTTCTTTAATAGCAAATACGGAAGATGAGCTTCAAAGGAATATTTTTAAATTACATAATATATGTGAACAATATAATCTCACCATAGAAAAAACTAAGGTAATGGCATTCCAAGGGAAAAACCAAATCAGATCCAAAATAGTAATAGGAAACAAAATCATAGAACAGGTGAACCATCTCAATTATCTAGGATGTGACATTTCATTTAATTATGATAATGATATAACTAATAAAATAGCAAAATTCCAGGGAATATGTGGTACGATAAAACGATCACTAAATAGTAAAACAACAAGAGAGACCCAATTGAAATTTTATAAAATGTTGGCAGTACCGGTACTGCTCTATGGATCAGAAGCCTGGATACATAAAAAACAAGATCTAAGTAGGATAACGGCGGCAGAAATGAAATTTTTGAGATCTGTTAAAAGGTGTACTAAGGAAGACAGAATCAAGAAAACAGAAATAAGACAGGAACTTGAAATATTTGCAATAACTGATAAAATAGAAACATATAGACAAAAATGGAAGCAACACATAGACAGAATGAATTAAGATAGATATCCAAAACAAATAACAAAATACAAACCTAAAGGCACCCGAGATGTGGGCAGACCTAGAAAGAGATGGGCTGAAGTCGGAACGGGTCAACAGACCTAATCCATGAATGCAGATGATGATGATGACTGTAGTTCTTGGCATTTTAATGTCCTTGTGTAAAGCTGGATGTTTAGATCTATTGTAATTTGTTATAATACATGTAAGTTGGATAATAGTTCTTTGCAAATAAATATAACTGTTTAATATATATAATTGTGTCCACCGCTGTGGTCTCGGGGTAACGTGCTGCCTTGTCACGCAGCGGGCCCAAGTTCGATCCCCGGTCGGGACAGCTTTTATGGGTGAGGTTTTTATCGGGGTTTTTCCTCACCTGTAAGACAAATGTCAGGAAAACTTTAAGGCCCAAATGGTCCCTGAAATCATATGGCCATCGCAATCATTATCATTCATATTCATCTGAGGTTAAGCTTAGGATTAGGGACTCTCCTGGCGCACCATTATCATCATCAACCATCATATCATCGGGGCAAAATAACCCCGCCTTCCAGGCGCCCCAACCTCAGAAGTGGGTTACAAGTACGCCATCCCAGGAGAAAAACCAGGAATGTCGAAAGACAAACCTGGGGCATTTGGGGAAAAAATATATATATATATATATATATATAATTGTTAATTGTATAAACAATGGAATAGTTTTAAATCTTGAATATTTATAAAATATTAAAAGTCATTATTCAATGTAAATTTATCTATTAATTAAATAAAAATAAAACGTAGTTTTATTTTATTTTCATATTTATTATATAATTCAGTGACAGCTGTTTCGGTACACTGTACCTTCTTCAGAGATGTTAACAAATTATGATCTAAGCAATAATACAACAATATTTATTTAAATTTTTTAATTTAACAAAGGGGATATATTCAAATCAAGTTGAGAATTTAACAGTTTGTTACTACTTTTCAATTTACTCGTATTTATTTCTACAGCCTCCAAAAGATCTAACTTCTTACCCTTATCACAAACATGTAAAATTTCAAAATTTGGATCGAAACAATGATTAAATTGGAATAGGTGGTTAGCATATTTTGAATATTCTAAATTTCTGTTATATGCTCTCATGTGTTCCTTTGTCCGAGAGATAAAAGTTCCACCAGTTTGTCCTATATTATCACATGTGCCACACTTCAATTTATATATACCTGATATTTTTTTTTATTTTGGTTTTATTGTTTTTTATTATATTTTGCAAAGTTTTATTAGTTTTAAATGCCACATTAATGTTCAACTTTTTAAAGTGTTTAGATATTTTATTTGAAAGTGGGCCTATGTATGACATTACGACAAATTTATCTGATAGAAATATTTAACACTTAAATTCGCAATGTATCCTATAGAATACATCAATTAGTTTATTTAATTTAGTATTTTTAATAAAACAGAAGAAAACGAACGAGTATAAATTACTTAGATGCGTGTATAATTTACGATATACCCAATAATAATAGTTACGAATGATATCGTTTTCAGTGCGGTCCGCAACATTCAAATAACTGACACTAGAAATTAGTGCTTTGACATTTACGGGTCAAAATCAATTTTAAACTTTTAAATCTTTCTAAAAAAGATAGGAGACCATTGGGGTAGTAGGAGGTTAGGGCTCCTAATTTTTATAGACAATCGGCACTTGATGTCAACTCAGTTACCAGTTCTGCGTGACAGCCACCTTTTACCCCCTAAAATAAACATATTGTACTGATTTCCGTTAGAGGCTGAGTCGACCCCAGGGCATGGTGCCAGCAGCATTTTTGCGTCAGTTTAAAAACCCTCATCCCGCCGCGACTCGAACCCTGGATCTTTCGGCTTATAGCGTATTGCCATAACCAACTACGCAACGGCGTGTCCCCTTTAATTTTTAAAAATATTTTAATTGATTCTTACTGGTTGAAACGCATGATAGTATATTTTGAAATAAACAGTTTTACTGGACTTTTATTTAAACTACATTACATTTCTAAATAAGAACAAATCAGACCACATGACAACTGGAATATTTGTGATTTTGAGCACTAATCTAAATCAGTCACTACTTGGAAATCGGACAGTAATCATATCACCATTGTAGACGATTATGCCGACAAGTTTAGGTAAACGAAAATAGCCTAGTATTGTGAATTAGTACATTACGATGCGAGGTTGGGAAGTGGGTTTTACAGAATTGAGGTTTTTAATTTCCGAGATTCTGTAAAACACCTAACAAACGTGCGTTGTACATTATGTTTTGCGCGATGGTGTTTTCAAAATAATAAATAATAGTAAAACAATATCTTTGTTGGAAATATTTGCATACATTATAAACAATTGACTGAAGTTAACAGTGTAGGCAATATTTATTAGTTGAAACAACAGGAGGCCTTGAGAGCAATTATTGATAACATGGCCGCAAGTACGTAATTATTGTTTTATATTGTTTCAAATAAAGTTCAGCTCATTTAAAATGCAGTGATTTGTTTCGTATAATGTATGTTAACACTACCTTTTGGATATTTTCTTTATATACATTGTACGTAGTATGAGCTACATAGAGGATAGTGGTTTTACTTCCCGCACGTGGGTGTAAATGTAATATTAGAGTATAGTTATTTAGGTTGGCAACCCCAAAATGTAGGAAGTTGAACTTTCGATAATACTCGCCATTGCTGGTAAGTACGACAAAACGACTATCGCGCAAAAACAATTATGCCGAATGTAGATATATAGGTGATCAAATTTAGAGTAAAAAATAATGTTTTATTTATATTACAATATAAATATTAGTGACTAAACATTAATTAGTAGGCCTACTGTGAAAGAGTAAGCCTACATAGTTAACAGTCACGTAACACGATTTTACTTACGTTAGTAGCAAGTTTAGTCTCAGTGTCTCAGTGAAAAATCAATCATCATCGCCTCTTATAAATCGTTTTCACTCAGAAATAACAAAATGGACCACTTTCTTCATAATATCTCTTCTAACGCTTCTCTCAGTTAGATATAATACCAAATTATAAAATAACTTTTTATTGCCCAATCACTTACTTTGACTGCTTATAAGACATTGTTAATTTTGTTCACATCAGAAGTTCGAAAACTTCTTTAATTGCTGTCTCCAGAAAATTCTATACTTCAATGTGGGAAATAAGAGACCTACGTCTCGGAATTGTCCTGATAAATAAAATTATAATAGTTTTGCCTTATTACAATAGTCAATACTTTTAAATGTTTTTACAGCCATGTAAAGTTGAGGATGACTGAGATCTCAGGTATCTATTTTATATTTTAATTTTTTATCACAACAGGTCTATCAAGCCTACATTATTCTATCAATACATCATTAAATAATACGTATCAAGGAAAAAATTAATATCATATGAAAAGTAGATAATTATTTTTATTTAATATTTTAATCATATCGATAATCTCCAACACATTTGAAGTTACTTTATTTTGAAATATGTATTAGGGCGGTATCTTTTTTTTCCAAAGAATTCTGCGAAAAAATCTTCTTTATCCGAGCGCAGATTTCCGTCAGAAAAATCATGGAGCTAGGAATACTAATAGCTTCAGTCGTCCATATTTTTACATTAGCTTACCAAAGGCTTGATTTTATATTTTTCTACTATTCTACTCGAACGAAGGCTTACTTGGGCCTAGCCTTTTATGTATGTTTCAGTGATTTTATAGACATAGGGAATTGGGGGTGAGGGGAACGGCGAAGGGAATAAAAAAACTCCCTCAGTGCTTTTATTTCATCTCTATAAAAGGATTCACCAGTAAAAATCTGGATCTCTTGTATGATTGATTACCTTTCTGCCTCTATGCTGACCAAACAGAAAGAGATAGAAAGTGAGAGAGAGAAAGATAAAGATAGAAAGGGAGAAAAAAAAGCATTCGAATTTTTCAAATACTGTAAAGTAGGTCCTATACGTACATGCATAAAAGCTTTCCAGAAACCCATGTGGTGCTACAACATTGGATTTTTATATTCGTGTGTGAATCTATGTGTCTGTGAACGAACGAATAAAATCAGAAGGGGAAATATAGAGTTGATTTTTTTTTCAGTACAAAAGGGGATAAATGGAAGAAAAGGAGTTTCAGTCGGCAGAAAAAAAAATATATTTCCCCTCAAAAATCACGGAGACTAGAAAGTATATAAGCCATTTTCAACGCAGCAAAACGAGTTTAAAGTACACCATGCACTAAGATATATTGGACAGTCAAACAAAGAAAGTCTACAAAGATAAAGAAATGATACATGATCAAAACAACACAACTCATAAATATTTGAGAGACCTTCGATTTTTATAAAAGCTACCAACATTAAATTTGCAATGTTCTGTAAATCTTTTAATAAGATATAGAATATTCTAAATATGTTAAGATAGTCCACTCTTTCACATTGTAAGTTGCATAGGAGAAATATACATTAGACCAGACACACACAAAAATCACCGCTGTGGCTTATGAAGGTATAGTAAAGCTGCTTAAACCGAATATGGAATGGGAAGACCCATATCCTTTTTTATTCTATGTTGGTAAAAAGGGAGAAAAATGTACAGAATTACATCGCTAGCAGCGGAAAAGGAAGGTTTCACATATCCAATACATCCCACAATATGTCCGGCTTATTTTTATGTTAGTCTCTTTTTTTACATGTTCAAAAGATTGTAAATGTAATAGAAGTTCTAAAAATTCTACATCGGTTTAACATCACATTTTTTAAATTCAATTTCACTGCTCAAACTAACTTCCAGGCAACTCTGAAGTAGGCTTACTATTACAGAATACTAGATTTTATATGTATAGAATAATATATATATATATGTATATAGGCCAATGTGTTTAATTTAGTAAATCCTAATACATTCCTTCTAGCCGGGTTGAGCAGTCTACTGGTATAGCGTTCGCCAGTGATCTCGTAGGTATGGTTTAAAATCTGAACAAGATCACTGAATTTTAAGTTTCTAAAATCTAGATAACACCTGAAGATAACACTTGTAGAAAGTTTCATTTCTCAGTATGCTAGATATAAATGTGCAATTATATAAATTAATAAATCATTAATACATAAGATTAAAGATGATACATTAAAGATGCTATTAATATACCGAAGAAGTGAATACTAATACAATTCATTGTTAAAACCGTTGAGGTGGAGAGTCATAAAATAAAATAAGTTAAAATACCTTCTTAGGTAAAATACATCGTCCACAATTTTTAAAATATGTAATCTTTATGCCTGTAGGCCTTTCAGGACATCCGTCCCATCTTCAGCAGTTCATTCGCTACAGCATCCAGTATGATGTTTGATGCTCACGACAAAGCCACATTAAGACCAGCGGCATCAAACATCATACTGGATGCTGTAGCGAAGAATGAACTGCTGAAGAAGGGACGGATGTCCTGAAAGGCCTACAGGCATAAAGATTACATATTTTAAAATTTGAGGACGACGGATTTTACCTAAGAAGGTATTTTAACTTATTTTATTTTATACCAAAGAAGGCACTGAAGTATAATCCTGGAGGACGAAGATCGGTAGGAAGACCAAGAAAGCGACGGGCTGAACAGATGTGAGATCGGAACAGGAAAATACCTAATCCGTGAAGTTTGATGATGATCATCATCATCATAAATTATTAATATATATAAAAATAAAATTATATATGTATATATGTCCGCGTATGTGTATTTGTGTGTGTTGTGTGTGTGTGTGTGTGTGTGTGTGTGTGTGTGTCTGTGTAAACGGATATTTGGTGAATTTGTCTATATAAAAATGTTTATGCATCAATATATATATATATATAAAGGATAACCAAATAATTCAAGGAAATACTAATACAGGCAAGAAGAACAAGACCTAGGGTTAAATGGGAAAATACAAAGTGGAACAAAGTAGAAAAACAACGAGAAAGAATATAAGAATATAAGTCGATTGAGGAACTGGATGTAATCAGCTAAATCCGACACCTAATTGCTCTTATGGGCAGATGAAGAAGGATAAGAAGATTTTTTTGCAGATTTTTTTAATGCGAACTGTAATTTAAAAAAATACGTACTAAATGATTAATGGGAGAAGAATGTTCAATTGTTTCTACTTAATTTTCTTCGGAATGGTTTATTGAGATTGAGAGATATATCAATAAGGCAACGGTTAGAAGAAGCACTTTATTAAAATTTAAAACATGGGCCCTCTAAGTCTTGAAAATCTAAGAGCCTAGAATTGAATTATAATAGGGTCTACTGTAATGAAATAAAGAATCTGTAAACCTATATTAATTCAGGCCTACTACATGTATGACTCTGTGAGTTTATAAATAATAGTTTTAAAAAACTAAAACAACTTGCTTTATTAGAAAACCGAACTAAAAAATGAAAAATAATTTTAATTTCCAACACGCTTGGGATAAAATTAAAGTGGTCAACAAAAAAAATCATCACCTACACATAGGCCTATAGAATAAAACTAAAGTTATCAACAAAAAGAAAATCATTTTACCATCAAAAGCGTGGGGTGCTCTATATCAATTAATATATTTGATAATAAACAGATATTGGTAAAAGTAAAGTCTCTAAGAAGAAAATGTAAAAATCATAAAAAAGCACCCCACGCTTTTGATGGTAAAATTATTTTCTTTTTGTTGATAACTCTAGTTTTATTCTATATGTGTTCGAGATGATTTTTTTGTTGACCACTTTAATTGTATCCTAAGCGTGCTGGAAATTAAAATTATTTTTCATTTTTTAGTTCGGTTCTCTAATAAAGCGTGTTGTTTTAGTTTTTTAAAACTATTATTTATTTTTTTATGTTTTAGTTTTACTATTTTACAGAATAAGATGAAAATGTAAATATCTTTAAATTCGATACTATTGTAGTATGAGCTAAAAGTAATACTCTTTTTAAAAAATCCTCCCAGCCGGATTTGAACCGGCGACGTATGGATTACTGAAATTATATACCACTACAGTTCACCGCTATACCAACTGAGCTCTTACAACGATTGACTAAAAAGTCGACAAGTCCGTAACCTTATACCAGTTTTCATTTTTTTGATTTTCTGATGATTCTGGCCAGGATTTTAGAAACAACATATGAAATTATTGTATAGTCACGGGTCCTTTACAAGTATGCCTATACAAAGTTTGAAGTCGATCCAATGATTTTAAGTGGGTGAAAATCGCGTTGAAAGATTCCGTCACATTGATAGATAGATAGATAGATAGATACAGGTCAAGCTAATATAAAGCGTATAAAAATAGGCCAACATAAACAAGATTTTACTATCATAGGTTATATGTTTAGTGCTAAAATTAGGCCTACATTACACAATTAACACTTGTTCCAGGTTTAATTGAATTTTGGAATAAAAAATAAGATTTTCACTGTATTAATTGTCTAAATTATGTACTAGGCCTAAATGTTACGGTATTAATATTTTATATTAAAAATATGTGATATTCTATTTCTGTAAGAGTATACGTCTAAGCGGAAATACGCTTATCAACGATATTTGTACATAATTTAGTTATACAGTAAAAGCTTCTTATTTGCGGAGGATATGTTCCGCAAAAATGCCGCGAATATGGAATGGTAATTTGTATGAGTATATAGGGGATACGTTCCAAGGTTACAGAATAAAATCAAAATTATCAAAGTAAAATTAATTAATGAGAGGTTTTGAACTATTTCTATTAATTAATTATTATCGTCATGCTTAGGCAAGGCTTAATGAAGTTAGTAAATTTTTCCTGTTTGCCACTATTAAAAGATATTTCAAACGGAAACGACTCTCCAACGCATAAACGGTCAAGCATTTCTGTTTTTATTTTAAGCGGCAACATTACTTTTTCTGCTTCGGAAATAATTGTCTTCCCTTTTACTCGACATTATAAATTGGCAACAAAACAGAAAAAACCCACGTGCTATTCAATCAAAATGAATGCAACGAATGACAAGTTGAAACAATAAAACAGCGATTGTGGCGAGGGTGGCATTTATAACGGACGTAGTGATGTTAATGGCGATGGGGATCATAAGTACTAAAATAATATTTATATCTATTATAGCCTACAAGTCCCCGAATAGAATACAGGGTCGTTGGAAATGTCTCTCCTGCTGGCTAAGTCAACACTGACTTGTGGAACATTTAGGTCTATGTGGTCGTCAGGTAGTAAGGGCCCTAGCGTACTAACAGTTCTATTGTGGAGCACAACTTGGCGCTGGACCCACAACAGCGTCAGGATACTTTCTCTCTTGAAAAAGGTATGGTCGATGTATCTACTTGTCAGTCCTACCGGCTAATTCCGGTGGATTAGTGGACCATTTGTGGGGTCGGCAGGAGATGAACGCCTTGTCGTACTATGTGTCTCCCTGATGGAATCTGAGTTCGCTCCGTACTGATCTCACAGCAGCGGCAAGGGCTGGCGGATCGGGGCACAGCCGGTGGATCTATGCAGTTTGGGAGCTGCGTTAACTCCCGGCTGAATCTAAGGACTCGTGGATCATCTGTGAGGTCGCCAGGGGTTTAGCGCCCTGGTGTACTGAGAAGCTCATATTGTGTAGCCTGTTCTACTGGCAGGGTCCGTGTTGGGCCCATAAATGGGGCAGGACACGTCACCAGTTTACAGACAGGAGGTACGGTCTGCATGTCAGACTTCTCGACTAAGTCCGAAGGACTCGTGGACTATTCGTGGGGTCGACAGCAGATGAGCGTCCTATCGTGCTATGTGTCTTCCTGTTACATTTTGGGTTAGCTCCGTGCTTGTCTCACACGAACGGCAGGACACGTCCCTGGTATGCGTACAGGGAGAAGGTCCGTGATGTTGTGAAGCATTTGGTAGTGCTTAGCAGCCCTCTCGCCTAAGTCCGATGAACTCGTACAAGACCAACCACGAAGTAAACGTATTGGCATACTATTAGCTCGCCAAAGCCCCGAACTAAAGGTTATCCTGATAAATTGGTTATTTTCAATTTACGCATCACTTCGGCAAACCACTTTCGTAGATGATGTGACCAGGAATGTAGAATGAGTGTACGTTTAAGTAATAGTTCGTCGTGTGTGTTATGTAAAAGATAATGATGAAGAGAGAGAAGAAGATAAAACTCTATGTCGGCAGTAGGCTACTTCTGTCGAAAAGCAACAAGAATACTTCATCATCTGACTGACGAATAGCTACCAACACTAACAGATTCATATGTCCTGTGAAACGGTTTAGAATATAATCCACGCATTTGGTGTACAATGTAACGATTAAAACTTGTTCACTTCCCTAGCACCGATATTGAAAATATTAAATAACTAACTCACTGGCAGGTTCATGACTGCACGGATATAAGCTCTCCATTCATTTCTATCCTGAGCTAATGTTTTCAAATCATCCCTGTGGTAATCTACTTTCCTCAAATCACGGTTAATATTATTCTACCGCCTCATTCTTGGTCTACCTATTGAGCGCTTTCCCTCTGGTTTTCCTAGAAGAAGCTTCCATGCCCCTCTTTCATTCTCCATTCGCTCTAAATGTTCTGCCCATCGCAGTCATCGAGATTTAACTGTTCAAATTATATCTGGTTTCCTACAAATGCCATATAGCCCACTGTTAAGCAGTTTTCTAAATTCGCCTCTCTGTTCATCTCTCTTTGGTCCAAAATTTTTCCTAAGAACTTCATTCTCAAATACTCTTAATATTTTCTCCACCCTTAAAGGAAGAGTTCATGTTTCGCATGCATATAACATAACTGAGAGAAAAATAGTTTTATATATTTTCAGTTTAACGATTTTGAGAAAAGTTGGGACAAGAATCCTTGTAATGCACAGACCTAATAAACTGCAATTCCAGAATTGAGTCTATGTTTAATGATACTTAAAATTTTATAATTAATCCCGTCGGATATAGTTAGGGTACCCGACCCGCTAGTCAGGAAGCGTGGCTATCGCCTGAGTTAGCGTGGCGAACGTGATTACAGGTAGGAAAAAGAAAAACTGTAATGTCTGCCCGTTTTTACAATAATGTGCTTATAAAGAAAGAGTCGTGTTGTGGGTGGATGATGCCATTTTGTAGAGACGCGTATCACATGAAAGAGGAGAAAGATTTGTATGTCGGTTTGCCAGGATATAAAATAGCAATTTACTAAAGTGGCCAGAGTCCTTTGTGTCTTCAGGGCGTGGCATCGCTCCCGCTACGTGACGTCACAAACTGGTACGTATTTCCAGTCACATTCACACTCAAAACACATCAAGTCCTAACTTCCGAAGTACACGAAAATTTCCTTCAAACGCATCCAGTTCAATCAATTATTTTAAAAGGGACATTTATCTGAATTCAATACTAATAAAATTCATATCAAATTCCGTTGAGGTGAATAGTCAGAAGAAAAAAACTTAAAAAATGTACATTTTGGCAGGTGCCGTCGTCCTCAACTGTGTTAAAATATTATATTTATAATGTTATCTGGAGGTCTTTCGGAAGATAACTTCCATCATCAGCAGGATCAGGTTCTGCAATTTGTTGCTGCTACAGATACTTTGAGTCTATATCATCGTAAACAACAACAACTAGTAGCAGAAGCTCATCATTCTGATGATGGAAGTTAACTTCCGAAAGGCCTCCAGATAACACTTTAAATATAATATTTTAACACAGTTGAGGACGACAGCATCTGCCAAAATGTACATATTTTAAATGGGCGAGATCTCCGGCTTTCGTGACCGAAGCCGCGAGAACAAAGGATCAGGATGCCAAGTGGGCCATTTTTGGTAAGCAGAACTGGCGCTGTGGTACATATTTTAAGTTTTTAACTTATATTTATCTAAATGTTCCTATTTTATTGAACAAGTATATCCTCTCAACAGAGCTGCTTATTTCTCTACGCCTCCTACGAAAAAAAAAACAATGATTGAAATAATTCTGGAAGGAGAATATTAACATTCTGAATAATTCCCTCACGAAATTGTATTCTATGATATCTAATTTTACTAGCCCTTCATAGAGAATTTAAAACATTAATTGGGCACAAGAATTTTGTAGGGAAGTTCGGATAACGTGAACCCTTCTGTTTGAGTGGACCCTGTTAATATCTTCTTTAATTCGTGCTGCCCTCGAAGAGAAAATATTTTAACTTCTTCCCCTCATCTCCTTTTACGGGTTCAAGGCCAGTTTCTTTTATCCTTTATGCGAAGAAGGGTTTATTTGTGATATTTAGAGGGCGGATTTATATGCACTAAAATCATAAATATATGCATGCAACTATGCAGCAAAAAAGTTGAAAATGTGTTCTTAAAAATTTAAAATATGCACAACATGACACTATATTTAACTTTCACAGGGAAAAAACACTATGAGGTTTAATTTAATAATTAAATTAATGTTTTTATTACCTCACCTCATATCCTTTTTCTTCTATACTGCAGTTTCGGAGCTTATCTCCATCGTCAGTAGCCTCTGGTCGACCGGTGTTATGTCGTTTCTTGGCGGTTTCCTTCTTACTTCTATCGGTGGACCGATGAACTTCTGGATCAGGTCAAAATTTGCGGGAGTTTCAAAATTCATGAGTTTGTCTTTTTTGTTTTTTTGGATATGGATTTTTTCCCAGACTGTGAGTTCCTTTAGTTTATCTGTTTGTTTGATTAGGTTAGCTTCTGTATCAATTAAATGTTTTTCAGACCAAGCATGGACTGCTACTGCTGACTTGTCCACTTTACCCTTTTTTACATTTCCTTCAATCTAGTTTTTAAATTTCTTTTTGTTTTTCTTATATAGATTTTGTCGCAATCTTGACATTTGATCTGATATATTCCTGATTTATATTCTTCTCCAATTTTTTTCATTTTTGTTGGTTTTAATTATCTTGTTTAGGCTGTATTCATTCTTTGGGGCCAATCGAATGTTAAACTTATTGAAAATTTTCTGGAACTTGTGGTGTTTTACAGGATGGTAAGTGCATTTTTTGAATCTTATGTTCTCTTCTGTTTGTTTTTTAAGTGTGCTTTCATTAATTAGTTTTTGCCTTTTAAACTTATTTATTTTCTTGTGTACCATGTTCTCTTCATAACCATTTTCTATTGCTACTTTAATTATGTATTCTTTTTCTTTTTCATATTTTTCACGGTTCAGGGGTACATTCACCAATCTGTGTGTTAGGCTATTGAATACAGCTTCTTTGTGAGCGAAATGGTTGAATCCTGATGCCTTAATGTAGTTATCTATATGTTGATCAAATATATATGTGGCGCATTGTTGGGCTGACTTTTGAATTTCACGAGCGGTGACAGGAATTAAGTCTCGTCTTATTGTCAATCAGGGGATTTATGAGTCTGAAAGGCTCGTTGGGATCTTTCAAGATGCATCTATCCATTGTTTTTCAGAAGGATATCTTTAGAGACTGTTTCAGTGGCGGCAAATGGTACACTGATTTGTTGTCTCTGGAAATTTCAGGACTCCTTCGCCGGTTATATAAGATCGTGTGCAGCCATGATCTGATGCTGGCCCACAAGATGGCAGGGCACGTCCCTGGGCGGCTGACCAGGGCACGGCCTGGATCAGCGCAGTATGAGAGAGGCTGTGCTGACTCCCGGTTTAGCCTACGGACTCGTGGACCAACTGTGGGGTCACCAGGAGATGAGCACCTGGATGTACTAAAATCTCACGCTGCGATTACTTGGTGGGGCAAGCCTAGCCGGTTTCACAACGGCTGCAGGATGCGACCCTAGAGGTAGAACAGGGGAATGGACGGTGAATCTGAGAAGCTTGAAGGTAAAGCAGTCCTCCCGGCTAGGCTCGAGTAGCCCGTGGACCAACTGTGGGGTCGACAGGGGCGAGCGGCCTGACGTACTATGTCTACCCGAATGGTCACTCCAACACCTTCTGGGGTGTTGGTTTGAAGTCAGAGAATTTGTGCAGTGGTTTGGAAGTAGATAAGGGAGAAAAAGAAGTTGGGACTTCGGAGTAGGGGCTTCGTGCCCGAGGATCCTAAGGGGTGGTGGAGGGTCCAACTTGTGTGTGTGTATGTGTGTGTGTGTGTGTGTGTGAGAGAGAGAGAGAGAGAGAGAGAGAGAGAGTATATTTCTCTCTTTTCTCTCTATTTCTCTTTCTGTTTTTTGTGACAGACTTGAGCTATGTCCAATGTGCCGTATACTGGAACTAGTGGTTATCCCTTGACGACTAATTTTGTTAATGTGGCCCTTGCCTACACGACGGTTTATAGAAATTTGGCTGATGTAATGGATCGTAATTTGATGGAAAACACCCGCTTGAATGGGGCATCAGAAAGTGTGCCAGTGGAGAGTTATCCTCAATTCAGCGATACGGAATAAGCCACGCCATTCCGCGCAGCGCCTGCAGTATTCGATTTTCTCTTTTAAAAAAATTATATCACTGAATAAACTTTCTGTGAGTAGTACGTCATTATGGAAGCTGTTCTATATTGAGTACGAAACGGTTATCATGTTGTGTAATAATTTGCGACAAGATAAAAAACCTGTTCCTGTATGATGTTATCAATATATGGCAAATTGACAGCTGTGTAGAGCTCTGCTATCATAAGTACGTAATGACATGAGTGATTTACAAATCATCGATAAATTCACGGGTCACGTGTTGATTCGTGAATTTAACTAGAGGATTTGAAAATCAAGAGTCGCATTTGTTAGGACTATTTAACGAATAAAATTAAGTTGTTTTCTAAAAAAATAATTATTTAAATATAATTACAGATATTTTTAAATGTTTATATATTTTATGTACTAAACGACGATGTTTGAAAACAAATCAGAAATGTATGGTTATATTTCATTGTTTATTCACTGCAACTTGATCATATTATTTATTGTCATATAGGAATACAATATTGTAAGAATGCACCCTAGTGGAGAAAAAATTAAATACATCAAACTGTATATTATAACCAACATTCTAGGTTATTAATTTATGTTTTTATTAAACTACTCAAGAAAATCATTAATTAAAAACACAATTCTTGAATACACAATTATCAAATGTGTATTTCGAAGGAATCTGTTCATTATTTGCTACATTCAAAGTTTTTTTGGAGAGTCAATCACTACAAAATAATGCTCTGACCTGTTCAGAATATTAAAAAGGAGGAGCTTTCTTTGTCACAAAAAAAAGGAGCAGGTAAAGAGAAATGCATAAAAATCGAGGTGAAACACGACTGTCATTGGTTGTAAAGTAAAATTCATTGAAAGGTGATTGGTCGTTGACTTCCATGTGGGGCATGATTTAAATACTCTCCATATTTTCTGAGTAATAATTTATATGGAAATTAAATCAAAGTACCTCTACACATAATAAATTAGAATCCATTTTAATACAAACAGTGCATTAAAAAAAGCTACAGAATTTGAAAAGAATAGACAAAAACCTTATTTTCTAATAAAAACAATTTTCTATTATTTTTCACCGCCGCGTCATTTTAAATGTTATCTAACACACATTGTGTGATTCTACTTTGGCTTAAAATGACTTCATTGTAAATGCTAACAAAAAAAAGTTTGTAAAAAGTATTTTGATTTCAAATCGACTTTATCATTGTTTGTTTCGAATTAGGGCGGGGGTAAGGATTGTACAACTCAATTGTAGGTGGCATAGGCAGCTAGTGTTATACTAATTATAATGGTAACTGTGAGGTGAAGGGGGGGAAATGGAGGTAAGGGGGAAGCAAATTACAAAACAAAACACTACAACTAGCAGTTCTAGTAGCGTCAATCAAGTGCATTCCTATGTTTTGGATTGAATAGAATTACCCGGCTTGTGAAACCATGTGTGTATTCGGGTTGGTGCAAAGCTTTTCAATGGGGAGGGAGGGAGGTTTGCAACTGAGAGGAGTAGATGCTAGATGTACGCCAATTCGATCCCCTGTTCTCTATTGAGTGGTTTGGATCGTTTACAATTCAAAAACCAATGCAAAACACAACATTATTATTACGTGAAGAGGGAGATTTGATATCGGTGATAAAAAAGAGTTTTACATTGATACGTTTTCCTCTATTGAAAAAATATATATATTCACTCTTTTTTCACGTGTTATCGCTGATAAAAATACATGATTCCCCAATGGTAATTTAAAAAAAAGCACTAAGTGCATAAAATAGATAACGAGTCAATGTTATTATACTTTCAAATAAATGTGTTTTTATTTCAAAATGTTTTTCTACTGTACATACCAAATCTGTATGTCAACTTGACTACAGGCTAGAAGAGGAACAAGCCTATAGATACATAAAAATAGAAAATAACGCTTTCTATATTCTTTACAAACCTGCATTCTTTGACTATGTTCTGTACAAATCATAACGTTGTCTATTAACAAATAAATAACACAATACCAAATATCACTTAGCCTATAGGGGGGAAAAAAGCCTTTTTTGTTTAAAAAAGTCTTTTTTGTTTTGAGATATGTGAATTGTTTTCTGTCGTCAGGCTTTGAATATAAACAAATGAACATCGTGATCACATAGATAGCTCATATAGAAACAAGCTGTTGTTTTTGTTGTTTCAGAGATACAAGATTCATTTAAATAATTTTACAAGTATCAAAGAACGAAATACTTTGAAATAAATAAATATTTATCTTCATTTTATATGTATTTGTTTACGATCTGAGGCTTATAAAAAATAAAGTTTTAAAATTTAAAAATAATATATCTGATATTGTTATTTATCAATTCTACATAATTCGAAAAATGAGAAATTTCTTTTTATCATCTCATTCATATTTTATAACAATAAATTTATACACAGTTCATTAGATGAAAAAATGGCAAATTATTGAATATATATTTTCAGAATTATGGCATCCAAATTATTAAACATGCATATGCTTGTTTTTAACAATATATTAGCTTATGGGAAGCTTTACAAACACTAACAGAGCCTTCCATATTTTATGATTTCTGTGTAAATATTTGTAATAATTAAATAAAAATAAAACATAATTTTATTTGATTTTCATATTTATTAAGATATAATTCAGTTACAGCTGTTTCGGTACACTGTACCTTCTTCAGACATGTTAAATTATGAATTGTGTTATTATAGTACATATCAACTGATCTAAGCAACAATACAACAATGTATTCACATTGACTTTCACGGCCGGAGTTGCTATGATGATCTTGAAGAAGATTTTCGGGCTGTAGGCCGTGGTCGTGAGGCTTGTAGTTCCCCGACGTTTCGCATCCTCAAGGGTGTCTCAAGACGCAGTCTCTGGCGAAACGTCGGGGAACTACAAGCCTCACGACCATGGCCTAGAGCCCGAAAATCTTCTTCAAGATCATCAATACAACAATGATTTATTTAAACGTTTAAATTTAATAAAGGGGATTCATTCAAATCAAGTTGAGAATTTAACAATTTATTATTATATTATATTATATTATATTATATTATATTATATTATATTATATTATATTATATTATATTATATTATAATTATTATATTATATTATATTATATTATATTATATTATATTATATTATATTATATTATATTATATTATATTATATTATATTATATTATATTATATTATATTATATTATATATTATATTATATTATATTATATTATATTATATTATATTAATATTTTTATAGTAAAATATGTTTTTTCACTTTTTATTATGATTAAAAAACTCATATTTTAACAACAATTAATTAAATAATCTACAATTACCTAAGTCTGAGTTTCTACATTTGTGTTTTAACATTGTAGCCTATAAGTTTTGTTTGCTATTTCAATTTTATTTTGAGGCGCTTGACATGTAGTTTATTTGAGTCCGAAAACTTTGAGAAAATATTTTACAATCATCCCCTGTATAATTCAATCCATTAAATCACGATTAATGCTATTCACGAATTTCATTCTTCGTCTAACTCGGTCTTGTAAGCGCTTTCCCTCATGTCTTCCTACAAGAAATTTCCGTGTCCCTCTTTAATTTCCGCATTCGTGTCATATGATCTCCCCATTGTAATCTACAGACTTAACAGTTCCTACTACATCACCTGTTTTTTCCATACAGCTAATATGTCTATACCTCACTGTTATGTATTTTCTCCATTTATTGTTTGTTAGTCTTTCTTTATCACAAGTTAACCTACGCATTTTATTCTGAAATAATAGTAAAATTTTCTTCTCTACTACAGTAAGAGACTAGAAGAATCGTCGTTTTACAATTTTTTGTTCAATATTTTTTTTAGAGAAATGGGGATGACAATAATCTCTGCCATGCATTAAAAAGCATGTAGGCCTATAAGTCTAAATAACATGAAGTATTTAAGTAATTTTTAGACATAGGTTACTAACATTTATCATGTTTTTCTTATAATTTTTTTCAGTTCAATTTAAGTTTATTTTTAGAACAAAGACTGGAAGCAGCTGAGATGAGATTTTTAAGAAATATAGCAGGATATAGCCTACTCTGCTGGATAAGAAAAGAAATGAAGATATAAGAAAGGAACTAAATATTTTCAAACTTACAGACCGAATAATTAATTATAGGAACGCCTGGATAAAAACATGTTGATGGAATGCCAGAACAAATATTGCAAAAATTATTCCTAAATTATAAACCACACGAAAGGAGAAATGTTGGACGCCCACACAGAAGATGGTATGAATAATTTTAACAATTCTAGCTTTCATGAAACCGGAACGAACCAACAGGCTTAATCCCTGGATGATGGTGATAATGTTGAGTTTAAGTTTTTTTATTGTTCTCTTGTAATTAAAAGTCAATACATCATTCTTCTTCTTTAGTAGACGACTACAACCTCAATTTCTTCCTCTATATAGTTTTTTTTCCATTTACAGTTGAACCAAGATATTTATATGATTTTACTTCTTCTATATTTGTATCATTCAATAGGGCCTACATCATTACGTCATACAATCATTCTATTTAACTCGTAAATTCATTGGCGAAACAACAATTTCTACTGTCTGTTATTTAAAAGTTTTGGACCGCCCGCAGTGAAAACAAAATCATGTAAAACTATTAGTTAATATTGTACATTATTGTGTAACTTGTCCCGCGCCGTAGCCGAGTGGTTAAGGCAGGAAGCCTTGGCACAGAGCTACGGGACTTGCGCTGGTTCAAGTCCCCATGGAGGAAGAAATTTTCTCATGGTATTTCGGCCAGTATGGGACCGGTGTCCACCCAGCACCGTGAGGCATTTGGGTAGCTACAGTAAGTAGTGGCTCCAGGTTGAGAAAACTAGCTATAACGGCTGAGGGATCGGCATGCTGACCACATGTCACCCCAACACTGGCTGGATGATTATCTACCTCTGTGATTGACACATGTGGATGTGAGGTCAGCAGCCGGCTGGTAGACTAAGGGCCTTCTAGGCCTGTCGCGCCAGGAGTTTTTTTTTGTAACTTGATACCAATTTAAGTATTTTCTGCTCATTTGTTTTTCTATTGTTTTTAAAAAATATTAAATTAATGAAATCATTATATATCTTATAGAATACATTAGCAATGTAAGGGTTAATAATTTAATTTAATCCAATAAATAAGTTGATCCAAGAGAAGGATAAAAACGATCTGAAGAAAAATGAAGAATTTAAGAACATAAATACTGAATTAGCATAAACTTCAAAGAAATAACTTGATGAAATGAAGAATTACTTGAAGTTTAGGCCGTTTTTGGATTTTCTAGCCATGTTACTTAATAAGGGAGTGACATAAAATTTCCATCTGTCCACCTATCCATCTGCACGTCAGATGGCTGAGTTTTGATAAACCATTCATCATCATTATCGCAGATTGAAGTATCCTATCTGGTGACGTATTCCCATTTTCCTATCTCTAATCCTCAGTGATGTATATGTCCAAATACTGAACTCTCTAACTTCCTTCTCTGTCAATATGACTAAGTAAATTAACTAAACTTAAAATGCTATAAGTTACATAACTTAACATTTTACTTAATATTCAATTTATTTAAATTTTTACAACTAATTCTTTAATTTAGATAATAACGGGAATATTAGACTCCGTAAGGGACGATGATGGAGGAAAATGAAAGGAGAGCTCCCTAATTTATATACTTGTCATAATAATTTCAGAGTTATTAAGTCAAGAAGATTGAGATGGTGCAAGTCACGTAAATGCAACGAGTGTCAGTAAAAATACTTTCAAAATTCGGTTGGTAAACCCTTGGGAAGAAGATCATTAGGAAAACCAAGTGTAGGTAGAAGGATAATATTCGGATGGATCTTAGGAAACTGAATATCAGAGATAATAATTGTATTCAATTGGCTGAGTATAGGGACCAATGGAAGGCATAGGTTATGTGGCATTGAACTCACGGGTTTCATGAACCATCTAGTTAATTGATTTCCAAGACTAAGTATAACAGGAATTTGTCGTCCTAATAGTTGTCAGAGTTATATAGTCTAGGAGTCTGAGATGGTGCAGGTCATGTAGCTCGAATGGGTGACAGTAGAAATGCTTTATTTTTTACTGGGAAATCCTTGGAGGAAAGATTATTTCAAAGGTCTAAGTATAGGATAGCGTGAAGATTTGGGTGGATCAGGCACTGGATGTCATAGGCCTGATCTACACGTAACTTTTTGTGGTCAGTCTTGCATGATCATGCCAAGTTTGTCAAACAAAACGTTGCGTGTGTACGGCAAATTGGACGTTTTTACATGAACTGAATGAGGTTTGACAAACTCGCAAAAGACTGATGGACTGGAGGTTTGTGTACAAGACTGAGTACAAGTTTGAATAGTGTTGCCGCACGATTTTTGTGTCAGTCTTATTTGATCATGCAAGACTGACGATAAAACGTTACGTGTAGGTCAGACCATTGATATGAAATTGATTCTGTTAGTTGAGGATAAGAACCAGTGAAGAACCTGAGTAAATGCAGAGATCCCATAAGCCATAGAGTTACAATTAACTGGAATTACCCTAGTTCGAGTCTTATTATTTTGATAGGTTTGTAATATTGGGTACCGATTATATGTTTACTGCTGCACGGTGTATAGACTTTTGACTATGAGCTAGAGGCAGTTAGTTGGACATCAGATCAATGGTTCTAGGCCTACTATTATGTACCGGAATAACAAGGCATACATACAAAGATTGCAATATTGAACGTGCATAGTACTGTTTTTACACGCTTTATATTAGCTTGACCTGTATCTATCTATCTATCTATCTATCTATGTAACGGAATCTCTCAACGCGATTTTCACCCACTTAAAATCATTGGATCGACTTGAAACTTTGTATACTTGTAGAGGACCCGTGACAATACAATAATTTCATATTTATTTTCTAAAATCCTGGCCATAATCATCAGAAAATCAAAAAAAGTGTTTTTGTATCAATGTAACGGAATCTTCCAACGCGATTTTCACCCACTTAGAAACATTGGATCGACTTGAAACTTTGTATACTTGTAGAGGACCCGTGACAATACAATAATTTCATATTTATTTTCTAAAATCCTGGCCATAATCATCAGAAAATCAAAAAAAGTGTTTCTGTATCAATGTAACGGAATCTTTCAACGCGATTTTCGCCCACTTAGAAACATTGGATCGACTTGAAACTTTGTATACCTATAGAGGACCCGTGACAATACAATAATTTCATATTTTGTTTCTAAAATCATGGCCAGAATCATCCGAAAATCAAACAAATGAAAACTGGTATAATAGGTTGCGGACTTATCGAGTTTTTAGTCAATCGTTGTAAGAGCTCAGTTGGTAGAGCAGTGAACTCTTAGTGGTATATAATTTCAGTAATCCATAGGTCGCTGGTTCAAATCCGGCTGGGAGGGTTTTTTTATACAAGAATATTACTTTTAGCTCATACTACAATAGTATCGAATTTAAAGATATTTACATTTTTATCTTATTCTGTAAAATATTAAAACTAAAAAATTAAAAATAAATAATAGTTTTAAAAAACTAAAAGAACACGCTTTATTAGAAAACTAAAAAATGAAAAATAATTTTAATTTCTAATACGCTTGGGATAAAATAAAGTGGTCAACAAAAAAATCATCTCCAACACATATAGAATTAAATTAGAGTTATCAACAAAAAGAAAATAATTTTACAATCAAAAGCGTGGGGTGCTTTTTATGATTTTTACATTTTCTTCTTAGAGAGCTTACTTTTACCAATATCTGTTTATTATCAAATATATTAATTGATATAGAGCACCCCACGCTTTTGATGGTAAAATTATTTTCTTTTTGTTCATAACTTACTTACTTACTCTTACTCACTGGCACTATTGAACCCGACGGTTCATGGCCGCGCGGACATAAGCTCTCTGTTGATAACTCTAATTTTATTCTATATGTGTTGGAGATGATTTTTTTTGTTGACCACTTTCTTTATCCCAAGCGTATTGGAAATTTAAATTATTTTTAAGTTTTCTAATAAAGCGTGTTCTTTTAGTTTTTTAAAACTATTATTTATTTTAAAGTAATAGATTACTGAATGGCGTTTAAAACTGTTTGAGGGTGACGAATAATTTAATTAAATAAATTATGGATTTACATCAAGTAATCGCCAATTCAATGGATTATTTAATTATATTTTTTCTCTTACTGTTTACTATTACATACTCAGCCATTGGCATATTCCGCAATCGAAGGACTAGTAATAGCTCAAAACTTCTGTAATAATGGTCTTGAGCAGAATCTCTCTAAAACCAGAAATATATTTAAATAGTTAACTATAGTCTATGTTTTCTAATCATGTGCTTTATTAATTTATTCTCATATCTAGAATTATTCTATAATGTGCAGCTTTATCACTAACAAAATACGATTAGATATCTATTTAACTAACTCACTGGCACCACCGAACCCGTAGGTTCACGGCCGCGCGGACACAAGCTCTCCATACATCCCTTTACCTCAGTGCCCATGTCCGCATTTCTTGACAGTCGTATTTTTTACGGTGAAAGATCGTCACTCTTTCGACAAGGTACTTTTTTCGTCTGGCTTATCACCTTCGACCAGTCCGGCATGGGTAACCCTATCGGCAGCAATGCTACCGCCGCCGGCATAGATCTCAGGATCATTTAAGCACGCAATCCACTCCACCACGACAAACTAAAAATACCATGGAGGGATTAGATATCTATTTACGGAGTTAAATAAAAATGTTCTAGTTTATACTTTTAGAAATTTAAATTTATATTCATTCTATTTATTTTTCGAGAGATGATTAATTCCCACATCGTTTAGGATAAATAAGAATAACTCTGAAATAATAAAAAAAAATACTTAAAGATGAAGCAACATTTCAATGCGGCAAGAAGAAACTGATAATGATTGGTGTTCAAAGTAGATTATATAGGGGATGATTGGAAAATATTAGCTCGGGTAGGGATGTATGGAGAGCTTATGTATGCGCGGTCATGGACCTGCGGGTTCGTTTGAGCCAGTTAGTTAGCTATCATAGAACGACAAGTGCGGCTCTGTGCTAGCGGCTCAAAAGCTCATTTTTGGAGAGTATTAATACACCTGAGGGTTCCAAAGTTGAGCATTTAGTCCCGTTAATTTTTAAATAAGGTCCGAAAAAAAAATTCAAAGTTATGTAAATAAGTGTTGAGCCATGGGAGAATTAGTGTGGTGAGTTATTAAGCTAATTCGCAGTGTTAAATTCGGAGCGGTGAGCAGCAGTGTGAGACAGTATTTTAGTCCGAAGAAATAAAAGCCGTTATTCCCACAGGGATATTGTGATGTTGGTGTTTATTGTTGTGTGTTTAATGAGTGTTACTAGGTTTTGATTTCTGTTATGTTGTTACGTGTTTAGTAATAGGCGGAGATGACAGTTTTTAACCCTTAAATTGGAGATTCAACAATTTCTCCTGTCAGTTTATTTAAATGTTACGGACCGCAATGAAAACAAAACCATATAAAACTCTAAGTTAATATTGAACATTATTGTGTAGTTTGACACAAATTTAAGTAATTTCTCCTCATTTGTTTTTCTATTGTTTTTTACACAATATCTCTATTCTATAGTAAGTCTGCCCGAGAGCAGGGATTTCATTGCAATTATAGCATTTTCATGCTATGCTTTGCAGTTTTACTAGGGAATTATAGGTGTGTGGTAGCTTCCCGTTGCTATCCACACATGTGAATGATGATGATGATGGCCGGATGATTTTCGGGGACCTCACATTTGTTTTACATGTGAGGAAAAACCCCGAAAAAACCTCACCCAGAAGCCTGTCCCGACCGGGAATCGAACTCGGGCCCGCTGCGTGACAAGGCAGCACGCTACCTCGAGACTACAGCGTTTTAATATCCATCCATAGTAATTCTGTCCGAAAGCAGGTCCTTCACTGCAATTAGCATTTTCATGCTATGCTTGCAGCTTTACTAGAGAATTGTAGGTGTGGTAGCTTCCCGTTGCTTTCCACACCGTTGAAGGATGATGATGATGATAATGATAAGGATGCTGATGATGATGGCCACATTCCTTTGGAATGCGCTAAAAAGAAAGAAAAACGTTTATATCTTGAAATAATTGAAATTTTAACTAATTTTAGACAACATTCTAAATTATAGAACCAAGTAGAAATACGGCCTAATTTGTACAGAATGTTCTCTGAAAGAATAACACGCCAGATACTATGTTAACCTTATGGAAAAGAATATTAGGCCGCCCGTTAAAACGATGGAATGAGACCGTATCAGGACACTAGGTTTATTTCCTGAAACATCGAAGAATAATATGTCTTCTTCTTCTACTGCTTCATGAAATTAGGCCTTTTGACCTGTTTTCACATCAAGTGGGATTTAATGAATCCTTCCATCTAGTAAATGGGCGTCCAACATTTCTATGCCCTATTGGTTTATACTTTATTAACAGCTGAGGGATTCTATCTGTGGGCATTCTCTTGACATGTTCATACCAGTTGTTTCTCATGTTGTCAATTCTATTTGTTAAATTAAAAATATTTAAGTCCTTCCTAATATCCTCACTTATTTTATTGTCCAAAATTGTCACACCCGCTACTGAACGTAGGAACTTCATTTCTGCAGTTTCTATTTTCCTTCTGTCTGAACGGTTAAGAGTCCAATTTTCACTTGCATATGTTAAGACAGGCACTGCCATAATTTTGTAAAATTTTAGTTGTGTGCTCCTCAAAGTTTTCTTTTTCAGTGTCCGTCTTAGTGCCACACATTCTGTAAAATCTATTTAATTGAATATTAATATCTTCCTTCTGTCCACCGCTGTGGTCTCGAGGTAGCGTACTGCCTTGTCACGCAGCGGGCCCGGGTTCGATCCCCGGTCGGGGCAGTTTTTCTGGGTGAGGTTTTTATCGGGGTTTTTCCTCACCTGTAAGACAAATGTCAGGAAAACTTTAAGGCCCAAACGGTCCCCGAAATCATATGGCCATCATCATCATCCTCCACCTCACCCTTATCATCATCATCATCCTTCACCGGTGTGGAAAGCAACGGGAAGCTACCACACCTACAATTCCCTAGTAAAGCTGCAAGCATAGCATGAAAATGCTATGATTGCAGTGAAGGACCTGCCTTCGGGCAGAATTACTATGGATGGATGGATCTTCCTTCTGACAGTATGATACGTGAATAATATATATTTATATTAATTTAACTTAGAGGTAAGAATATACTTGTTTTGGTAGTGTTGCTATTATGTGTAAAATGAAGACATTGTGGCGTAGAGTTAAGCCACTTATGTGTTGAAGACAGAGTAAGGTATAATATTGCCGCGTCGCTGTGTATAGGAGAGTGGAGGCTTGATGATGGACCTCATCACTTTAACAAGGTCTTTCTCTGCTCTGGTCTATTTGGCTCATTAAATGGCTTTTAGCTGAAGCCAGGCAGGCAGAGCCCCACAGTAGTAGAAATCTCTCCTCTCCCCCAACACATACACAAGCAGATAATGAACATGTTTCACCTGAGGGTCGTGTTTCATTCTCCTGCGTCTGGAAAAAGTGAGCGATGAGGGCGCTAACACTTCATTAGAAAAACTCTGCATTGACTCACCGATGCAACCACAACCAAATTGTAAAAACATTCCCAACTACAGTTCAAGGAGACTTTTTTTTAAAGTAAAAAGTGACTTCAGAGAGCAACTAACCTATAGGCTTACAGCTTTTTCCCCCAAGTTTATTCTTTCAGAGAGTCGGTCCAGGTGGACTATTTCAAACCCGGCCGGAATCTATGACTTTTCACGGACGTAAAATCCATCGGAAATGAAGTACACTTAAACAAATAACTAACTCATGGCCTAATCGAACCTGTAGGTTCATGGCCGACCGAATATAAGCTCTCCATATATTCCTATCCTGATCTAATGTTTATTAGTATTTAATATCCGCAATTTATAACCCCTATTTCACCTAAAGTACATTAGGGTTATAGTTAGTTGCAAATTTGTAACACCTTACATAATTTTATCTAAAATTAAAGTTTTTATGAACTTTATTTATAAAAACATTAAAACCCCTATAGTTATTTTCTGTCATAAGCACTCCTGTAATGAGTGCTTCACTTAAATTGGCGGTGTTATTTAGTAGACATGAAAATTCGAATATTTCGTTCCAGTTCAAAGACAATAAAAGAAAATAGGTTCAACGCTTTGGGCAACTGTTTTTCGATCATCCCCTGTATAATCTATTCCCCTCGAATCAAGGTTAATGTTATTCTCTCACCTCATTCTTGGTCTACAAACAAGGTGTTTTCCCTATGGTTTTCCTACAAGAAGCTTCTATGCATCTCTTTCATGTGTCATTCGTTCCACATGTCCTGCCCATAGCAGTCTATGAGACTTAACTTTTCTTATTATATTTGGCTTCCTATTAAGACCATGTTGCTGTTATGTAGTTTTCTCCATTCATCTCTCTGTTTATCTCTCTTTGGTGCAAACATTTTTCTAAGAACTTCATTCTCAAATACTCGTAATATTTTTTCCTCCCTTACAGTAAGAGGCCATGTTTCGCATCCATATAATATAACTGGGAGAATAATACCTTTATATATTTTCAGTTTAATGTTTACGACACATAAAATAACCTCAAGCCTGAAATAAGAGGCACCTGAGCAAAATTTCTCGGCGCAGTCACGCCTAGATTTTAATTGCGGTGCTAATAATCTGAGATTTCAAAGAACGTAGTTATATAAAAAAATACTAAATAGGCCTATGTCCTATTATTCATTCAGGGAGAAGTGCAATCAATTTCGTTTAACAGTTGCTATTAATTTTAAATAAGTGGGTAAACGAATAAACATTGGAGTAGGGAAAATTAATCAACTCAAAAAATCTTTACTTATCATTCGATTGCTGTAAAATGGTTAGTATATTAACCAACATTTCACGGGCACCGAGTTAGATTCCCGTGCCAACAAATTTAACAAACTAAACAAGTTGGCTCAGAGGGTAGTATTTGAGACTCATAGGCCCTATTCGAAAAATTTCGAGTTGAGGTACCAGCGGCAAAAATGTGTTTTTTCCTCAGTCGCGGGTTTCCATCATGAGATTGAGTGAATTCCATTACAGGACCTATAGTTATATATTACAATAAAATGTTCTATTGCAGACACAGGAATCGAATCCAGTGTCCGTGAGGTGCTAGTTATATAAGCCTATACTGACTATTTCACAACAAAGAAAGTCGAAAGATAAATAAAATTCTTTTAATGTAAATGGTATGATATACATCCCTCAGAGAATAAGAAAAATAATATAAAAATAGAGATACGAAGAAGAAGTTTGTAGAAAGTGGAGGGAAAGTTAGAAACCACTGAGATAAAAGTAAAATAGATTTTCGACCCTCGTTGTTTTGTCCGTTGGTTCACTAATGCTACCTCTGGTTGATTCACTTATGCCAAAGATCTTAACGCAGGAGACTTTGCAGAAATCGAATTTATTTCTTTCTTCTTAAAAGCAAATGTTTTGAGACATCAAAGAAAAGAAGTGAAACATCCTCAAAAGAGGTTTACTGTCAGAACACTCATTGTTTTACTTTTTAGTTTTATCTAGCACATGTGAATACATTTTAGTCTAAATTCTCGAGCTAAAAGATTAAATGAATATTTAACGTCACTTCTTGCAAAATATATATATAGCCTATATGGCATGATAAGAAAAATAAATGCCTGAACGGGATTTGAACCGGATCTTTGGGTTGGTACCCCAGCGTGGTATCCATTACACCACCACACAAATGCAATTCAAACACTTATCTTTCTTATATATATATATATATATATATATATATACCTATTATATTCTCCATTATTATTATTATTACATGTCGCGAGAACTCGGTCTTTACTGCCACCTAGTAGCTGACCATAACATGTAAGCTAGTTTCTTACTTGTTATAGTCAGCTACTAGGTGGCTACGATGACCGAGTTCTCGCGACATCTAGTAATAATGGAGAATATAGGCCTAATATATATAAAGTAAAGCTGTCCCACTATAGGCCTCAGGAGGCCCTTGGGGTAGTAGGAGGTTAGGGCTCCCACTTTTTCTAGACAATCGGCACTTTATGTCAGCCGGGTTGTCAGTCCTGCGTGACGGGCGTCTTTACCCGCAGAATAAGCGTGTGGTACTCATTTCCGTTAGAGGCTGAGTCGACCAGGGCCATAGAGCCGCCAGAGGGCTTGGGTCAGTTTAAAATTCCCGACCCCACCGGGACTCGAACCCTCGACCTTTCGGCTTGTAGCGCAGTGCCTTAACCACTACGCTACGGCGTGCCCCCATGTAATATATATAAGAAAGATAAGTGTTTGAATTAGATTTGCCTGGTGGTGTAATGGATAGCACGCTGGGGTAACAACCCAGAGGTCCGGGTTCAAATCCCGTTGGGCATTTATTTTTCTTATCATGTCATATTAAGATTGCATTGCTCAATGTCAAAAAATTAATTATAACATAAGTTATATATAGCCTATGTATATAGCATTCGCTAACTAATGGCAACACTGTTATAAAACAGCTATCGTAGTGGTGACTATTGTCATCTTGTAGTACCTGGAAAGAACACTTGCCAAGGATGACTGAGAATAGAATACCAAAAGCAGCATACAACTATTCACCACGAGGAAGAAGAAGCTTGGGAAGACCAAGGACAAGATGGAAAGAACAGCAATTTGGAGCCGGAACAGGCTAGTAAATAAGCCTAAACCGTGAAGAAGAAGAAGAAGAAGTAGTAGTACTTGTAGTATATTGTTAAGCAGTTTTCGTTGTATAAATCTGTAATATTGAAAGTTTCTAAATAGCAATATTTTTTTGAAAACATTTATTTACTGTTTCTCACATTTGATTGTGTCCTCTGTTTATACAATGTATAGGGCCTACTGTCTCCGAGTTGCACTGTAATAAAGAGCCTGTAGCCTAACATTTCATAGGCCTCAGCTAATGGTTTGTGCAGACGAAAGCAAAATTTAAAAGCAGCATATTATTTGTTTTCATTGTAATCGTACCTTCTAAAGTGATACTCAAGTTATCTCGACTTACGCACCACTCACAAAAAGGAACTGAGTGGAATGACCTAGAAGCTTGTATTATACCTGCACATGAAGCATTAAGCTAATAAATGTTGTTAAATCAAATTTTTACATGTTAAATTATGGCTATAAAAATAATGATAATTCTTTATTGAGTAGTTATCATGTACGTATATAATATATATATATATATATATATATATATATATATATATATATATAACTCATTGACACTATCGAACCCATAGGTCCATGGCCTCACCGATATAAGCTCTCAATACATCCCTATCCTGAGCTAATGTTTTCCAATCCCCTGTATAATCTACTTCCCTCAAATCATGATTAATGTCGTCCTCCTACATCATTCTTGGTCTACCAACTGGGCCATTTTTTCCATCTGGTTTTCATGATTAATGTCGTCCTCCTACATCATTCTTGGTCTACCAACTGGGCCATTTTTTCCATCTGGTTTTCCTACAAGAAGCTTCCATGCCCCTCTTTTTATTTCCCATTCATACCACATGTCCTGCCCATTGAAGTGAACGAGACGTAACTGTTCTTATTATATCTGGTTTCCCATAAAGATCATGTAGCTCACTGTTAAGTCTTCTCCATTCACCTGTCTGTTCATCTCTGTTTGGTCAAAAAATGTTCCTAAGAACTTTATTCTCAAATAGTGGTAGGCCTAATCTTTTTTCCTCCCTTAAAGTAAGGGTCCATGTTTCGCATCCATACAATATAGGCCTAACTGGGAGAATAACAGTTTTATGTATTTTCAGTTTAATTTCTTTTTAAGAGAAGTTGAGACAATAAGAGTCATTGTAATGCGTAACAGCATGCATTTCCAGAAATCTCTCTAGGCTTGAAAGAGTTAACATAGGCCTAACATAAGCATATAATTTCGTATCTATAGCCTATATTGTATTTTTCTTGAATCTGTCGGAATATAGGTATAGGCCAATACGAATACATTATATTATAAACAACTTTCCTCATTAGAGGATTGCCTCAAGGACAAAATGATACAGACAATTATTTTTTTGAATTTATGAAATACATTTTGTAAATACATTTAAAAAATTCAAATTGTAGGCCTAATTGAAGTATACATATTACAAAGTAGAAATTTTATAAAAATGGTTTCTTAAAATTGAAATTGAACCTCTAATGGCAGCGATGGCAATTTAGAAAGATATACCCTGTCCAAATCTAAGGAATTCCAAAATTTGGCTAGGAATCCTGGTATTAGTACCTCTTGCCCCGATCAACAATCCTGTGATAGTTATACCATCTAGTTGGTATTTATCTTTGTAATAGTCAATTGTTGGCTCATATATTACACATCCAAGTTAACTGTTCACGGGCGGAGGGGAAGAGTTCTAGCGCTAGTGTCGCCGATATACTGAATCTGTGGAAGGGATATAGGAGATAATTGTACTACCGACCACATATTGAAATGTTTCATCTTCAAATGTGAGGGGAGAATCTCTAAATACATGTGGAAGTTCTTAACATGGTTGTCAAATTAATCATTTAAGCACGGAACGCTCAAGCGGTCGGATCATTTAAAATCACAGTATTTGTCGTCTCTCTGTTACGAACCTCACAATAAATCACAAGTGGCAACATGTAATGAGAAGGGCAAGGAAGGGACAGCTCATTCCTAGACATAACCCCAAAAGTAGGAGGATTGTCAAGTTAGTCATTCTGCCACTGACCGCGCAGAACGACGGATCATTAAAATACATAGTATTTGTCAGCTCTCTACATGCCAATCAAACAACATAATACAAAGGACATGACATGGCAACATAGGAAGGAAAAGAAAGAGAAAGACAGGTTGTTAGTTAACATATTTTCCGCCTGCACAAAACACTTGGATGGGTAACATGGCTTTCTTTTCAGAGTCAACTTCCTCAGGTTGGCCACTATGAGTCTCAAAACGAATTTCAGTGGAGAAGATCAAAATTATTTGGTTTATATATGTAGCAGGATGTTAGACACTAGATTCTGAGAAGATATACCACTATGTTCCTATATAGTGGGGAAATCATGGAGGTAACGCTTTCTAGTCTCATTCTCTTGTATTAGACCTCTAAAACATTAGCCGTATGGAGCGTTGTCAGACAGAGAAAGGTGGGGATAAAACCCCCGTGGGGAAAAGCTTTACTCCCCTCCACTTCACCACCCCTGCCCACCCTCATCCGACATCTCAACCCCTCCCCCGCCCCTAGAATCCCGCGCAGTGGCGTCGTTCTAACTGTCATTTTCCACGTTACCAACCTCTCTCTTTCTCCCGCCATTACCACTACCAAATGTAATTTCTCTCTCCTTTTTTTTTTAGAAAAAAAACAAGGAGAAGGATGGCCATTTCCAATGTTGGAGGAAAAGGTTACCATGGCTAATACGAGCCAAGAGGCTTTATTATTCAAACCTTCTTTCTTTTTTAAAATCCCTCACAGAGAGATTGAAAGTCTTCCCACTATCCCACCACATGACACCATTTTCTGTGTAGTATTGCTGTAACACCAGGTATAATCTATTAATCATCACATCACAAAATTCACTAGACTAAAGTATTGACCCAGTTTACATCATTTACAAAAATCCGGACATGGGATAAGAATAGTTATTCATGCTAAAGGGAGATACGGTAAACTTACCACTCAAGTATTATTTTAACTCCGAGCTTCAGTGAAGGGAGGTAATAAAGTGAGAGAGTGGTTAGGACACCTTACTTCACGCATTGGATTAAATCTCACTATACATAATAAAATTATATTTTGCATTATAAAATTTACCAAAAATTCAGCTACATTTTCATAAGTAAGACATTTGTTAGGACTATTTAACGAATAAAATTAAGCTGTATACTCACAAATCATTAAATATAGTTATTTTAAAATATTTATATATTTAATGTAAACGGCAATGTTTGAAAACAAATGAGAAACGATTGGTACGCTTCATTTCTTCTTTTGTTCATCACTGCAACCAGGTCATATTATTTATTGCCAAAGGAACGCAATATTGTATGAATGCACTCTAGTGGAGAAAATATGAAACACATCAAACTGTATATTAAATTCATTTCTGATGTCCTATGATGTAAATATGACAATTATATTTTTCTGGAATGTTACCTGGGAAAAAATACATTTAAGAAAGTGCAAACAGTGGTTTCTTTTTTTGGTGGTGTAATCAATTGCTACAAATGTTTTTATATTAACTCCTGCATGCGCTATGTGTTTACATTCATGCACTATATATACAATCTGGTAGCCGTATTTCTTATGGAGCCAGTCACTGCAAAATAATGGTATGATCTATTCAGAATGTTAAAAAGGAGGTGATTTCTTTATTATGATAAACTTTAGTTGGTAACTAGGCGAAACACGACTGTGATTGGTTGTAAATAAAAAAATTATTGATTCGTGATTGGTCATTGACTCCCATTTGGGGCATGAGTTAAATAGTCAAAAGAAAAATAGGTTAGATGTACATCAGGTAATTTGAAAAATTAACACTTATTTTTCCACCTTATTATAGTCTAGATTTTTTTTTCTATGGAACAGATACATGTGATGGTAAAATACAATTGCTTCCCTAGAATCAATGCAATAACGACATATGGGAAGATTGTATCATACTACATTTCAATTTTTATATGTCAACTAACTAACTAACTCACTGACACTATCGAACCCGTAGGTTCATGGCCGCGCGGACATAAGCTCTCCATACATCTCTATCCTGAGCTAATGTTTTCCAATTATTCCCTGTAGCTCAACAACAAGGCTTTATGACATATATACAACGAGATAAATCCTATTGTCATACAGTCTTGTTATTGAGCTACAATGATGTTTAATAGGCCTATATGTTAAATAATTCCTGGGCATACATATGTTAAATCTCAGATTTAATGTATGATAATTTATGTTTAGCGAAGATGCTATTATTTACGCATCTTCGCTTTATCTCTGTTTATCTTGTTTTCACTTGTTTTATTTTGCGTCAGACCGACTTTATTGTTTGTTTATTTGTGAATGCACTCGGTCTGATAGCTGGTTTCTTGTTTAGTAATTAGTTACTCGTAGTTAAATTACTACTCAGCCTTCAAGCAGGAAGGTTGATTTCTCCAGTTGCATTCTAGCTCCCATTCGAAACAGTTTGTTACTTCTCGGACCATGTTTAAGTTTAAAGCTGCATGGTCGAGTTTAAGTTCTGCTTCTGATCAGAGCAGACAATTTAGTTTAAGTTCTGCTCCTGCCTGGAGCAGACCATCTGGTTTCATAATAAGCTCCCATTCGGGATAGTTAGTTACCTTTCAAGCTTCAAGTAGGAACAGTAATATAATGTACGGTTAAAAACTATAATATAGTTACCTTGTAGGTCCGTCTCCTCAACTTAAGTTGTTGTAATCAAATGGTAAAGAGAAAAATGTATGCCTGAACTGGGAATCGAACCCCGAACCTTCAGCTTTCCGTGCTGATGCTCTTAACCATTGAGCTAATCCAGGCTTCCTTCCCATCCAAGCATAAATCCTTCCTTTACCTATCTGTCTTAGTCCCACATTCAAATGCTATGAATCATCATTCACAAATACACAATGAATGGCTTCTACCTGAAGAAGACATGAAGGGACTCCACATAGCTATAGCATTATTTATTAAATTAATATTAAGAAGCTAAAACCGTTACTATGATTGAAATAAGTATATTAAAGTACACAACTAAATTATTGTAATCTACAAGTTAGTACTCAGCCTTCAAGCAGGAAGGTCGAGTTTAAGATCTGCTCCTGCGTAGAGCGGACCAATTAGTTCAAGTTCTGCTCCTGCTTAGAGCAGACAATGTTTAAAGCTGCATGGTCGAGTTGAGTTCTACTCCAGCCGCGAGTAGATCGTCCTCTTTCCCCTAGTGGGCAGGCTATTTGTTCTGAGAATTGCTAACTTTCCAGCAGTTCGTCCTGCTTCTTTAGAGTAGGCTATAATGTTACTTGAAGAGAAGTTCTACAACTTTCTACAAGTTCTACGTAGTTCTACTAGTTCTACATAGACTCTCTACGTATCATCTCGACCTTCAAACTGTATGGTCGAGCTTTCTATTTGGTTGAGTTCTGCTCCATGCTGCGAGTAGACCGTCCTGTTTTATCAGAGCAGGTTATGTTGTTACTTACAAATAATTCAAGTTCTACATAGACGTTCGACGAGCCGTCGAACCATCGCTACATTTCTGCAAGCAGAGTTTTGTGTTTACTCTCGACGAGTAGGTCGAGTCATTACTACGTTCTACAACACTGATAAAGATTTACGCTACATTCTACAAGCTGAGTCCTATACTCGCTACGAGCAGGCCGCCCCTGTTCTATTAGAGCAGGTTGCTTCATCGTATTTCAAGATAATATTAAAACTGTATTACATAAATTTAAAGTGTAGTTCTACTAGTCTACTTGACATAGTGAACAATATTCAAGAAGCAATAATGAAATAATAGAACAGATAACACACTTTAACTATCTTGGTTCAGATATAACATATAGGCCCTAGCTATGATTGGGATATACATAATAAATTAAACCGATATCAAATGATGTGTGGCACCATAAGAAGAACTCTCCGAAAGACTCGAAGAGAAACTCAGCTCAGGTTTTATAAAATTATGGCTGTTCATGTTCTTTTATATGGATCTGAATCTTGGGTTCTTACAAAAAAAGATATCTCACCCATTCAAACCACTGAAATGATTTTTTTAAGATTACACAATGAATCAATAAGAAATGAACTGGCGATACTTTCAACAGTTGATAAACTAGAAGAGTACAAATACCAATGGAAAGAACATTTAGACAGAATGGACAATACAAGATTACCCAAAAAGACCAACACCTACAAACCACATGGGAAAAGATATTTTGGGACGGCCAAGGAAACGATGGACTTGAGACCGGAACAGGTCGCATTGACCTAATCCTGGAAAGGAAGAAGAAGAAGAAGAATAGTGAAAAGATTTATAATACGTGCCGCCGCCCTACATATTATTTGACATCAACTTCAGCTTCGCAAAAATTTGTTAATCATAGTGACCATAACCGAGGACATCGTATACCTATAGCAATTGAACTGACCGGGAAAAATTAAAATATGAACCGAAATCCTATAACATATAAGAGAGACGAATAGAGTGGTGACAGGGGAGGACTAAGTAAGAGTGAGGTAAATGTTCTTCATAGGATACCAGACATATTAAGAACAATTGAGTCTCATAGACTGCAGTGGATGGGACATGTGGTCCGAATGGGGACTGGAAGAAGAATGTAGGAAAAACAGTGGGGAAACTCCCAAGAATGAGGTGGGAGAATAATATTAACCATTATATGAGGGAGGTAAATTATACAGGGAAAATTAGAATACATTAGCATATAATCGAATGGATGGAGAGTATCCGCACGGACATGAATCTTCGGGTTAGATAGTGTCAGAAAATTAGTTAGAAAGACCCCCTAACCTTCACAAGATGGATGTTTCCGTAAAAGCTTCCTGTGGCTCTCTTAAGATAGCCAAATGCCTCGTCATCTAATTAGTGACGCGCATGAATGGATTAACGAGATTCCCTCTGTCCCTATCTACTATTTAACGAACCATTATGTTCTAAGATTAAGTAGGATATTACACTTCACCACAAAGGGTTTTGCAATAGGTCTTTCTTCCCAATCGGAGTCAAAGCTTTGAAAAAATGGACGGTTGTAACCAGACATGTATTCCATCCATAAGCACAGATTGGCGTGTCTAAAGAATATTTCGGCGGAACCTGGATTTGAACATCAAAACCTTCCGAATACCTTATTTACCTTTCATTAACCAAAATCAGTAAAAAAAAACAATATTAATTATTTTATAAATAGACCTATTCAACATTAATTAATTCATGATGAAGTACTGTTGAGGTATTATCCAAAATTAAAATATAAAATTGTTAAATATTTACCTAAAAGGTCCGTCTCCTCAACTTTATTAGTTATTTATCTGTAGCGCTTCGGGATTAGTTCCATCATCAGCAGGATTCAAAACTGGTGTTTCACTGAAGATCTGGTAGAGGGGTTACATGTACTGGGTGCATTTTCATTTATCAGATGGTCGTTTTTGTTAACTACCTTCAAAATTTGTACAAATAATTTACTAATTATGCTAAGATGGTATAATAGCCTAATTCCTTTTGAATAACAGGGTGAAGAGCCAATTAAGACTGAATTGTTGCTATCAGTGGCTTTTCACCTGGTTACTAGTTTGTACTTTAACAACAGCTGAGGGATTCTATCAGTAGGTATTCTTTTAACGTGTTCATACCAATTTTTCCTCATGTTGTCAATTCTACTTGTTAAATTAAAAATATTTAAATATTTTCTAATATCTTCATTTATTTTTCTGTCCAAATTGTCACACCTGCTACTGAACGTAAGAACATCATTTCTGCACTTTCTATTTTTCTTCTGTCTGAACAGTTAAGAGCCCAATTCTCACTTGCATAGGTTAAGACAGGTACTACCATAATTTTGTAGAATTTTAATTATGTACTCCTCAAAGTTTTATTTTTCAGCGTCCGTTTTATAGGCCACACATTCTATAAAACTTATTTAATTTAATATTAATATCTTCCTTCTAGCAAAATGATACATTGCATCAAAGTAAAATTTAAATTAGGCCTATTGCATTTTTATTCAATTCTGTTTATGTAAATATAATAAAAGATATAGACTAACAATAAAATATAATATTAGAGTCAAATCTAGTGTTAGCGTGAGTAACTGTAGGCCTATATGAATAAATAAAGTACAACAAATTATTAGGAAAATTGTAAGCTCCCTGTTTCATTAATGCCATGAGCGTACGTTGTGATAGATTACAAGAATAAAATGAATAGTTGTGCGATGTGTAGTTTTTGTAGCGAATTAAAAACAACGTGTAGTGTTTATGTATAGTTTGATGTTGTAATCGGTGCTAATGGTACACGATAAAAAGCCGTTAGGTTGCTCTGAGCGGGATTCAAACTAGTGGCGCCTCGATCAATAAACACTACAACGTCGCTTGTCGCATTAAACAATACATAATCACACTATTTCTCCACATAACTATAGGCCTCCTATGTCTATTATACTTCATTCACAACTAATATCCTCTATCGCATTGCTAGTATATCTTCTTAACTAGGCCTGTTTGTGGAGACTCCTGTTTATTTTGCAAAAGACAAAGACAAAATGGGGATTTCTTGGTCAAGTCAGAACCTTGATGAAGTTTGATATTAACCGTTGTGATCATTTCAGCGACGCGACTTCCGGAAGGACCCATCTAGCCAAATCTACTGTCTTGGCCTCTACGTTTGGTCCCCATGGGAACATTAATATTATTACTTATGGATCCGAAACATGGACAGTGACAACACAACAATCTGCCCGAATACAAGCTGCTGAAATGAAATTCCTCAGACCAATAGCAGAATATCAAAAAACAGACAAACAATAACGCGTCATTTGACATTTGTATACTATACATACCATTTAAATTTGCATTTCCATCCCATCCATAGTAATTCTGCCCGAGGGCAGGTCTTTCACTGTAATCATAGCATTTTCATGCTATGCTTTGCAACTTTACTAGAGAATTATAGGTGTGGTAACTTCCCGTTGCTTTCCACACCGGTAATGGATGATGATAATGATAAGGATGATGGTGATGGCCGGATGATTTTCGGGGACCGTTGGGCCCTAAGCTTCCTGACATTTGTCTTACAGGTGAGGAAAAACCCCGAAAAAAACCTCACCCAGGAGCCTGTCCCGACCGGGAATCGAACTCGGGCCCGCTGCGTAACAAGGCAGCACGCTACCTCGAGAACACGGTGTTAGCCTATTATTATACCTTCTTCTTTGCCTCTCACTCCGACCAGTCAATGTTCTATGTCGAGGCATAACAGAAGTAGGTGCGAATATGTAAATATAAAAAAATTAATGAAATTACTGAAACAAAGATTATACAGGGATTAATTTAAATTTAAATAATAAAATGTACTCACGTTTTTAAATCACTAATAATAAATTCAGTATTAACCCTAGCAATACCAATGGGGGGGGGAGTACTTTATGCCCAACTTCTGTCATTTTATTCATTATGTCTTCTAATTTTTTCATTAGAAGCATGAAGTCAATCATTGTCTTTAGTATTGAAATACATAATTGTTTGTAAGTTTTGATTGTGGCTATTTTATGAAACAATGATCTATTATTGTGGTCATAAAGTACCCCCCCCCCCGTTGGTAGTTCTTGTGACGCATAACATGTCTTGAATTTCTTTTCTTAGCTGCTTCAATAATGGTTTTATATCTAATTTTATTGGTTTGTTGTTGGTTTATATAATTTATTCTTTCATTATTAATTGATCTGAAAGTTTGTTCTCTTATACCATTTTTTTTTACTTATTCAGTATCCTATCTGTCTTTTGTGAAGTTATAGTAATTCACACATATGAGTAAGAAAATTATTTCAAAATGCCTCGACGTCCTTCCTCTGACAAAGAAATTATGGATATATTTGATAATAAAATAGTTTCAGATTTTGAATTTGACGATAATGATGAGGAAGTGAGTGAAACAGAACATGAAAATATTGTGCGTGAGCAAGTTGACAAAGCAATTTTATCGCCTTCTGACGATGCTGATGAGGATCATAATAATAGTGTAAAATTGAAAATGACGTCAGTGCTAGATATGTTACAGCTAGTGGAAGAATTTTCATATCTAGCCTCTTCGGTTACAAGACGTGTAGCACAAAATGTTATAAAAGAAAGGGAAGGAATAAGAAGTAAAGGCAAAGTGAAAACCATTAGAGAGTCATTTGACAAATTCTTTACACCGGAAGTTGTACGCATCATCATAAAACACACAAATGAAAAAGCAGCAAGAATAAATATACCAGCAAGAAATATATGTTTATAGCTCATCTATATGGAACTAGAAAATGACAGTCGCACCTGTATTTCAGATCTCTTGTCTAATATTTCTTGCAGATTCATATATATAGGCCTACTGCAACTATTAGTAGGACCAGGTTTCTGCAACTAACTAAAATAAGATTTGATGATAGAAAAACCCGAAATGAACGCAGGGAACAAGATAAGTTTGCATCAATAAGACAGGTTACAAAACTTTGCCAACATGTTCTGCTGGCATTCATCCTGTAGTTCAGGTGTAAGAAAGAAAAATACAACAAAAGTAGTAAAACAACAATAATTTGTGGCAATTGTCACAGGTATACTTATGGGAGGCATAACAAGAAAACAGTGATTTGTTCAAAATGTGAACAGAGTTCTAAGGAGAGTGATGAGTGACACATTGTGATTAGATTGGGTATTGTATTGAAATTATTGTTTCTACAAGTATCAATAATGAATTTGCACAAATGTTCTACTTACATTAAGACACAGACTGCTACATCAGCTTAAATATCTAATGTGATTAGTGAAAACAAAATGCAAAACTAAGTTAAATTATACATAAATAAGCAAGAAATTCTATAATATTTAATTTTAAAACAAATATGTTAAAATGTGTTCAAAAAATTACTCATATATATTACTTAAAATGGTGGTCATAAAGTACCCCCCCTCCGTTCGTAGTATAAGTTCTGAAATATGGGTTGGTATTGCTAGGGTTAACGTAAACAAATGGACGAATACATAAATTAATGAGTAATACACATAAATTCCTTAGAGACAATTTATTTTATTTTGTTTAATTTAATTAAATTAATTTGTAACACATATTATACATAAATTTGATTTTTCTACACTCCTTCTCTATATGAACTTTAATTATGCCAAATAACACACTCCTCCGTTCACGCAAAATTGTTAAAAAGAGGTAGAAAGTTTTTTCTTCACTTATAGATACCTAATAAAAACAGTTGTACAAGATTCCATTTTCACTGCGGTCCGCTACATTTTAATAACAGACGCAAGAAATTTGTGTTTTGCCAATTTAAGGGTTAATAAAATGCCACTTTCTTCTCCATTTTTTGACGTGTATATTTTATGATAGAAAAATTTCAAAATAAATGACAAAGTTTTAAACACGATTTTATTCGCGGATTACCGGGCTATTTTTAGTTCATCAGAAGAGTCTCCAGAGTGCTGCACACCTATCAGAAAAAGCAGGCAAGGAATATAATTTAAACATTTCATGTACAGAAACAAAATCAATGGCATTTCGAGGAAAAATTCATCTCAGATGCAAAAAATTGTCATAAATAATAATATAATTGAACAAGTGAAATCCTACAATTATTTGGGTTTTAATGTATCATACTGCCAAAAAGAAGATAAAAATACAGAAATTTCTAAGAATGTGTGGAACAATAAGAAGAACTCTAGAGAATAAAACAACTCAGGATACTCAACTGAAATTTTATAAAGTCATGGCCGTTCCTACTATTATCTATGGCAGTGAAAATTGGACTTTCACTCATACAGATAGGACAAACATAGAGGCAGCGGAGAGGAGATTTTTAAGGCCAACGGCAGGCTACACTCTTAAGGACCAGAAAAAAGTTCTGAGATAAGAGATCAATTAAATATTTTTAAATTGACGGATAAATTTGACAAAAAAAACAAAATTGGTACGAACATCTACTAAGAATGCCAGATGATAACTACCAAAATTGATTTTAAGCTACAGACCCACAGGATATAGGCTAGAAGTCAAGGAAGACCATTTGCTAGATGAAAGACCAAATCTCTTGAAGTCGGAACGGACCAGAAGGGCCTAAGCCTTGATGTTGATGATGATGATTTTATGATTAAATATTCAATATTTGTAATCGTAGCCGAGCGGTTAAGGTAGGAAGCCTTGGCGCAGAGCTACGGGACTTGCGCTGGTTCGAGTCTCCATGGGGGAAGAAATTTTCTCATGGTATTTCGGCCAGTATGGGACCGGTGCCCACCCAGCATCGTGAGGCAATTGGGTAGCTACAATAAGTAGCGGCTCCAGGTTGAGGAACCAGCTGTAACGGCTGGGGAACTCGACATGCTAACCACATGTCACCCCTACACTGGCTGTTGATCATCTACCTCTGTGATTGACACATGTGGATGTGAAGGGCCAGCAGCCGGCTGGTAAAAGGGCAACCGCTGAAAAAGTGGAAAGACTCTCAATCGGAATAAATATAATAAAAATTATATTATTCGGAAATCCAATATTGTACCTCAAAAGTCTAATTAACACATGAATTTCTCAGCATTTTAACTAACTTACATAGGTCTAAAAAAATTTCATGTTAACTGATAAGTTTCCTAACAAAAATATAAGGCCAAGAACTCTAACGAAATGTTAGACATGGAGGGCAACTCTTCCCGCTCATTTTTTTTTCTCATCTAATGTGTTTATTCTATAAAGATGGCAACAATAATAATTTTCATTAAGTTCAAAATGCTAAGTTATTGTGAATAACAGTGAATTATCTGAATTTACTGTACAAAAAAAATGGTATACTACACTTAATGTGTAGACAGAGAGATGTATTCCATTTGTTATACGCCGGACATTACTTCAGTCTGAAGCACATAGTTTTCTTGTGTTTCACCGATTCGCTAATGGATGTTTATTTGATTTTCTGCATGCCTGCTTTTTTTTCAGGCAAGTTAATGAGAATAATGGCGTTCATATAGAGCTGCTGGCAAAACTCTAGTTGATTGAAAATCAAAGTTATCTAGAGATATAGGAACGCTTAATGGAAATCACTTACCAAGTTTTATATTTTTAGGCGATAAACTTCATATAAAAAACTATAGTAGAAAATCTGATTTATTATATTAAATGTAGCCCATTCACCAAAAATTAGATTTAAAAACAGTTGACGCGTTATAACAGCAATGATGTAGCTGTAATTCTCAAGACGATGATAAAATGATCCTATAGCATTACTCTTGAAATGGGTCGACTGATTTCAACCAAATGTTTTAGAATGGGTTATATTTAATATATTACATCAGAGTCAAAATCTTCACTAAGAAGATCCCATTATAGGGCCTAGATATATTAAATGTAGGCCTATATATATATATATATATATATATGTATTCAATAATAATAATAATAATAATAATAATAATAATTACACAGCTTATTTGAGGCCTTCGATAACAAGGGGAAGATGCGCAGTACCACGCTGCGCATAAAGAAGAAAGAGGGGTATGTAGGAGAGAGGACAACGAAGACATGAATTTGGCACTGTTCTATAAGATCACTGCAGAGGGAAGACACGATGACGTAGTTGTTACGTAGTATTACGTACCGAAAAGGTGATTTCGGTACATTATTATTATTATTATTATTATTATTATTATTATTATTATTATTATTATTGAAAACATATATATAAATGTATGTATGCATGATATATATATGATATGAAAAGAAAAATGAATGCTTGAGTTGGGATTTGAACCCGAGTCTCTAAACTCTGTACGTTTAGCGCTCTAACGACCTGAGCTCCCCAAGTATTCCAACACAAATATACATTTTTCTTACATATGTAGTATTCTCAATTAACACAAGAGGTAGCGGAAAATCGTTCCGACTGACATATTGCGGCAAACAGTTAAGGATAACAGTTAAACAAATTTTTAAAGAGAATATTTACTTTATAGCAAAAATGCTTGTGTGTGTGTGTGTGTATATATATATATATATATTATATTATGGGATCTTCTTGGTGAAGATTTTGACTCTGATGTAATATATTTATTATTGTTATTATTATTATTATTATTATTATTATTATTATTATTATTATTATTATTATTATTATTATTAGCAGAAATGAAGATGTTGAGAGCAATAGCAGGAAACAAAGGACCGATAAAAAGAAAAACGAAGATATAAGAACAGAACTTAATATATTTAATATTTGTGAAAAAATAAAATACTATCAAAATGCTTACCTTCAGCACGTATTACGAATGAATGAACAGCACATACCAAGAAGAATGTATAATTATAAACCAAAAGGGAGGAGATTGTTGGGAAGACCATTGAAAAGATGGAAGGACCAATTCGACCTGTAATGAGATCGGAACAGGCCATTTGGCTTAATCCTTGTTGTTGTTGATGATGATTATTATTGCATTTTTAAATGCATTATCAACTAATTGGAACAAAAGTTTAAAATTTATATAAATGAAAATCTGAGAGAAGAAAAATTTCGCCTTGATAGATTAGCAACCAACATGATGCTACTTTCCAAGTTCATAAGCACCGTTATTTTCATATTCCGCGGTATATCTTCGATTTAAATACAAATCCTCACATTACGAATCATTATGTATTAACAGATGCTAATTGAATGCGTTTTTAATTAACCATTCGCTGTTGCCAAATCCGATCTAATGGATCTAGAGAACATGATCACATCGGAGGTTTAAGGAATTAATAAAGAGAGGTATTAAATTTAGAGCAGTTAAACCAATAATTTAAATATTATCATCTCTCCAATGTTCACACACTCAAAATTTACATTCAATACTGAACACTATTACCAGACTTATGATATTTTGATTTATTATAACATATGTTATAATACCAGCCTTTATTAATTCCTTAAACCTCCGATCATGTTCTCTAGATCCATTAGATAGGATTTGGCAAAAACAGCGAATGATTTATGCAATAATATATATTATTAATATATACAACTATCCTCATTAGAGGATTGCCTCAAGGACAAGTGATACAGACATTTAATTTTCTAAATTGATGAAATACATTTTGTAAATACATTTAAAAATTTCAAATTGTAATTGAAGTATGCATACTATAAAATATAAATTTTGTAAAGATGATTTCTTAAAATTGAAATTGATCCTCTAATGGCAGCGATGGTAATTTTAGAAAGATACACTCTGTCCAAATCTAAGAAATTCCAATATTTAGCTAAGAATCCTGGCATAGTACCTCTTGCCCTGATCATCAATCCTGTGACAGTTATACTATCTAATTGGTATTTGTCATAAGTAATGCCATGAGTGATTTCCAAATTATCGATAAATTCACGACTCACGAAGTGTGGAGTGAATTTATCTAGAGAATTTGGAAATCAAGAGTGGCATTTGTTAGGACTATTTAACGAATAAAATTAAGCTCTTTAGTAAAAAATAATTATTTGAATATAGTTACCGGTGTTTTAAAATATTTATATAGTTAATGTAAACGGCGATGTTTGAAAACAAATTAGAAATGTGAGGTTATGTATATTCACTGCAACTCGATTATAATATTTATTGCCAAATAGGATCGCAATATTGTAAGAATGCACTCTAGTGGAGAAATAATGAAACATATCAAACTATTATAATCAACATTATAGGTTAATCATTTATATTTTGAATAAACAACTCAGTAAAATCACTGAATCTATTCATTATTTGCTATATTCAATGTATTTGTTGGAGAAAAATAATGGTCTAACCTGTTCAGAATATTAAAAAAGGAGTAGCTTTCTTTATCACAAAAGCAGGAGCTGATAAAGAGCGAGGTAAAACACGACTGTCATTGGTGTAAAACAGAATTCATTGAAACGTGATTGGTCATTGACTACCATTTGCGACATGAGTTAAATAGTCTTTGTAGTAGTCAATTGTTGGCTCGTATATGGCTTACAATTAAGAAAAACGCCTACAATACGCAGTATAGGGCCTATTATTCTATTTTGTACGCGTACTTCTAACAAATAACTAAAACAGTAAAAATATATTTCCACTCAAATTATACAGGGTGTTTCGAAATTCAATGCTCAAACTGCTAGGTATGATGCAGAAGGCAAAAACAAATATATTTTGTTAAATAACCATGTGTCGGAAATTCGTACGTATTGAGTACGGAGCATGCGAAAGTAATACGGGAGTGCAGAAATGTGCTAGTCGATCGTGGATTGAAGTAAATGTACGATAATCCGGACATCTTCGTGCAGGGTAACGTACGCGGTACATTCTCTGGGCTTGCCGACTATTACCCTCAGCCGCACCATAGACAAAGGGCATGTCTCACAGTTCTCTCCATGAGTAGCGTTCCATGTTGATGCTTAGTCCGTTACACAGTTACTAGTGCTGTTTACTTACTCAGTGTCGAAATATGGCATCACAACGCACTGCACACTTCAAATCAAGTACAGTATTTAGTGTAATGGATTTGTAAAAATAATTGCTCATTTAATATCTCCTCCACTCTCGTACTATCTTCGCATGCTCAGTACTCAATACGTATGAATTTCCGACACATGGTTATTTAACAAAATATATTCGTTTTTGCCTTCTGCATCATACCTAGCAGTTTGATCATTGAATTTCGAAACACCCTGTATATAACTAGAGGCCTATAACAAAATCTAAAATCTGTTATATTTTTAAAGAAATTTAACAGAAATGTAATTTGCCTAGGCCTATGTCTGTGCATACTTACACAACACCTCATGGGGCAAGGTTGCTTCCTTCCGGGAATTACTTAAAGAAGATAATTTAATTGCGCTTCTTTTCCTTTCGTCAGTGATTCACAAGTGGTTAGCTTATCGCCTCAAAGAGACACATAATAGATAACTATGGTATTACTTGCTTAAGAAAGACCGATTACATTTTGTTTAGAGCCTCTAATTAAGGCTTGAGAATCTTCTACGAATCCGAAAATCTTTAGATTGGGACTACACTGATTAAAGATCTTCAGAAAGACATTAATTTGCACGTGAAAAGATTTATGATTATTTTACCAGACATGATAATAATGCTTATATTAATAAGATCAGGCTAAATACTCACCTAAAATCTCTGACGCTTGTGATTACCCGAATTAATTAACATCTTCCCAATCAAACAATTAGGAGTTGGAGTTCATATGAAAAGAAGAATAAAAAATAGCTCTAGTGACCCCAATTTTCGAGTTTTCACAACGAAACACAAAATATACTACTCAAATAAAACGAAGAAGGTAATCTCCAAAAATCAGCAAAATCCGACCATTAGAAGTGGGAGTTTATTTGAAACCCGAAATAAAGAAAAAAGTATCTTTGTTTTCACTATAGTCCGAAACATTTAAATCACTGACACGATAAATTAGTGTGTTTTTTCAATTTAAATGTAAACATAAGAAATCAATATTCTTGAAACCATCAATATCTCAAATTCAACTCACTGAGGAAATAGCTTATTTGATACAGCTCCTGCGTGACGGACTTACTATCATATCCTAATTTTATATTATCGAATTATGAAAAAAAATCTGTATTGGCAGCTATAATAATCATGAATACACGAATGACTGAAAACAAATTATTAAATTATCACTAATTAAATAACATAATTTTACTATAAAAACATAACTAACTAACTCACTGGCACTATCGAACCCGTAGGTTCATGGCCGCGCGGACATAAGATCTCCATATATCCCTATCCTGAGCCAATGTTTTCCAATCATCCCCTAAATCATACCATTATTTTTTTAAACTATACTACAATGTATTAAAAAGGTAAAATATCATGCACTTATGTATGTGGCTACTTAATTAGACACCCGATCTTATATTCTGCTCTCCAGCTCCTCGATCCACGACTTAGTAGTTGTTATAGCAGTGCATTAATGGTGATAGTGGATTCAACCGATTTATATTATTTATTTTGATTGCTATTAATACAGACGAACCTTCTCACTTAAGTAAGATGAGAAAAACAGAAGAATATGTGTAATTCCAATTTTATATTGTTCGTAAAAGCGTTGATTAGATCAAATAACAATGCGATCGATAATAAGCATATTATTAATTTTTGTTGTTTATGGTTTCATATCCTAATATGAATGATTTGACCGCTGTAATTACTAAAATAATTAGGCTTACATCACTTTAAAATAAATTACATGTAAAAACTTACATTTAACCCTTAAATTAGCAAAACACTATTTCTCGTGTCAGTTATTTAAATGTGGCGGACCGCAGTGAAAACGAAATCGCGCGTAACTGTTATTATTAGTTACATTGTGAAATTCTAAAAAAAAGTAATCTCTTCTCGTTAGTTTTCATCTGTTTTTATTTACATGAATGAAACCAATTGATGTATCTTTTAGGATACATTTTTAATTTAAGGGTTAAAAATCTCGTTACAGAAGAAATCACGACATTTTGGGATAAATCATTAGATCAGAAATAGTCGTATGCGATAAACAATTAGAACATGAATCATATTCTAATTATATTTAGGCCGCGAAATAAATCATAGAAACGAAAGATAGATACTAATATTATATTAAGTAGGTTTAAAAAATGTAACATTATGAATATTCATAGAACTTTAATAAAATATTAAACGAGAAAAGTAACAAGAATTAAGTTTTATTAAACAATGGCTATTCCTATCCTACTATATGGAAGTGAAATGTGGGTTCTTGCAAGTAAAAAGAAGAGTCGGAGTGCAGACAGGAATTTTTAAGAAGAAGAAAAGATTGCATTAAATTAGATCGCATAAGAAAAGAATATGTATTCCACAATGAAGCAATAAAAGAATATCGTATCGCATGGAACACATGTTTAGAGAACGGATGCTAATTAACTAACTCACTGAAACTATCGAACCTTTAGGTTCATGGTCGTGCGGGACATAAGATCGCCATATATCCCTATCCTGAGCTAATGTTTTCTAATCATTCCCTATATAATTTACTTCACTCAAATCATGGTTAATATTATTCTCCCACTTCATTCTTGCCTTGTCTACTGGGCCTTTTCTCTCTGGCTTTTCTAAAAGAATTATCCATGCCCCTCTTTAATTCCTTATTCGTGCCACTTGTCCTGCGTATCGCAGTCTACGAGACTTAACTGTTCTTCATATATCTGGTTTCCCATAAAAATCAGGTAGCACACTGTTATGTAGTGTTCTCCATTCGTCTGTCTGTTCATCTATCTTTGGTCCGGAAATTTTCCTAAGAACTTTATTCTCAAATAGGCCTACTCCTAATCTTTTTTCCTCCCTTAAAGTTACAGTCTATGTTTCGGATCCGTATAGGCCTAATATAACTGGGAGAATAACAGTTTTATATAGATTATTTGCAGAGCATTTTAACATATGGTGCTGAAGTCTGGCAAATTCCTACCAGGGAAACGAAAAGAATTTTAAGTACAGAAATGGATGTTTTAAGAAGATCAGCTGGAAAATCTAGAATGGATAGAATACGAAATAAATAAATAAGGGAAATTATGGGTGTACAAGAGGAGCCAGACATCATAGACATTATAGAAAAGAAAAGATTACAGTGGTATGGCCATGTCAAAAGAATGCCAGAACAAAGATTGTCTAAAATTGTTATGGAATGGATCACAAGAGAAAGGAGGAAGAGAGAAAGACCGAATAAAATTTGGATAGAAGGGGTACAAGCAGCTATGAATATCAGAGGAATGGAGGAAGATCAATGGATGGACAGAGAGGAATGGCGTTTGGTTTCCGGAAGACGGCGGCAGCTGCCATTATACCGGTTGATGATGATGATTTCAGTTTAATGTAATTTTGCAAGAAATAGAAACGACAAGAGTCCCTGTAGAGCATAATTCACGCATTGACTGGATGCATGCTAATAGACTTAAAGAATAATTTACAGATGTAGGAAGTAAAGTAAAGTGATCCCACAACAGGCCCGGAGGCCCTTGGGGTAGTACGAGGTTAAGGCTCCCACTTTTTCTAAACAATCGGCACTTTATGTCAGCCGGGTTGTCAGCCCTGCGTGACGGCCGCCTTTACCCCAGAACAAGCGTATGGTACTCATTTCCGTTAGAGGCTGAGTCGACCCCAGGGCCATAGTGCCGCCAGAGGGTTTGGGTCAGTTTAAAAATCCTGACCCCAACGGGACTTGAACCCTCGACCCTCCGGCTTGTAGCTCAGTGCCTTAACCACTACGCTACGGACAGATGTAGGAAGACCCAGACCCTTCCATATTTTAACAGATGTAGGAAGACCCATTAAAATATGGAAGGGTCTGTGACGTCTGATGCTAAATCGAGAAATAAACAAGGTTAAGTATGATAGATGACAATAGACACCAAACATCGTAAAAATAAAACTTGAAAAGTAGTATTCCCGAATATGGCAGGGAAAATTAAATTATTAAACAACGGGTTAGATTATACTTTACATACTACGTAAATATGTTCTCTAAATAATAAGAGAAATAAATTAAACTTAAACCTAAAGTCTGCAGACTGCAAACATTTAATTTAATCTCTTTTATGACTAAAGAGGTATTATGAAAAGAGAAACATAGCTAAGCCTTTTGAAAATAACTTACAGTCACAAATATTGTACAAAAATAGAAGCACAGGAACAGAGGCAAAAGGACGTTAGAAAAAAAATAATATGCAGCTAATAGAGTTAAGGTGCAAAAGAAATTAAACGTAGAATGAACTCTGAAAACTTATGCAATTAGGGTCTTACATTACAGGGACTCTGGTTTACCAAAATCTCTAAAAAAATGTTAAATTAAAAATGGTCAAAATGCCGATTCTTATTTGTATTAAATGGATGTGGGAAATGATCTCTTATTTTAAGAAATGAGAAAAGATTACAAGTATATGAGATCAAAGAAATTATGATTTTATTGACCAAAGAAAAGGGGAATAGCTAGATGATAAGAGGAAATTATCTAAATGCGAGCAGCATGATCTTTATAAGAAATAAGACGTAATAATATTTCAAGTATTGTAGACTGTGATGGGCAGGTCATGTGGCATGAATGAGAAATGAAAGGAGAGCATGCAAATTTGTTGTAGCAAAACCAGACGGATGACTCCCAGTAAGTAGACCAAAATGAGGTAGGAGAATACCATTAACCATTATTTTAAATGGGGTAAATTTTACATAAAAAATTTTAGCTCATAGATAGGACATACGAAGAGCTAATGGCCGAGAGACTATAAACTTTCGTATTCATGTAGACTTTCACGGCCGGAGTTGCTATGATGATCTTGATGAAGATTTTCGGGCTGTAGGTCGTGGTCGTGAGGCTTGTAGTTCCCCGACGTTTCGCCAGAGACCGCGTCTGTCAAGACAACCCTTGAGGATGCCAGACGCAGTCTCTGGCGAAACGTCGGGGAACTACAAGCCTCACGACCACGACCTACAGCCCGAAAATCTTCATCAAGATCATCATATAAACTTTCGAGTTATACATCACCTGTAAGTTAGTACATTAGTAAGTTACAATAGCAAACTGACTATAATTCAATAAGATATAAGAACAGAAGAAGAACACAGAGATGACGGATGGACCAATCTAACGCTGAGAGAGAGGAGCAGATTCAATAGAACTTAACCCTGGAACGTTCAAGTTGGTGATGAATATAATAAATGTGAGCCGTGATGACAAAAATTTTCTGCCGTTGACGTACCTGTTTATCCTCTGTGGTGATCAAAGACTGTGTTCTGTACTCGTTCCTTCTCTTCTCATCCCCTCCTACTCCTTTTCCTTACGTCATCGGCGCGGTTTAGTATGCGCCGATGCTTACATCCGAGACACAGAGACTGGTAGCATTAACAGTCGAAGTAAAGTTTGGTTCCAGGAAGGTCGCCGGGATCTAGGCAAAGATCCCTGACCGAGGACTGTTAATTTTGAGTTCTAGAAGAAGCTGTTAGAAGGACGTTATTAATTTAGTTTGTATGAATGAAGAACTCTAAGTACGATAGTGAAGAAAGTAAGAAATTATTATGTTGTATACATCGTTATGTTTATTTAACGACTGTTCATTGTTATTTTCTATTTATCATATTTATTATTCAAGTTTTGACGCTAATTATATTGTTTGTGTTTATCATTCAATAATAATTATATTTACATTTTAGTTAAACCATCTTGATGTCTGCTTATTATGACTTATTTAGCTGTCTTGTAGTTAGCTTGAATCTGAGATTTGCATGCTGTAGAGCACGTTCCTAATTCCTTCATGATCAGTCGTTTATATTAAAAAATAGGAAAGATAGATTAGCTGTAGTTATCCTATGAGTGGTATACTCAAAGAAAGATGAAATTGTCTGTAAATTAGGGCCCAGCTACAGATTCTGCATATTAGAAGCTTGTATGAGACAAGCTAGGTTTGTATTTGATAAAAGTCAGGTTTCACGTAATTATAGAGAGGATAGTCCCGTTCGTTCAATTGGAATTCGACTTTTGTTAAAAATGAAGTGTATTATATTTAAAGTCTTGCCAACGGATCTGTGCCCCGTAAGATATAATAATAAAAGGAAGTGCGCACAATGTGCATGTTTAGTTTTTGCAAAATTCTGTGAGCGAGGTTGCTCTTTTTGTGCATGTCACAGCATGATATTTGTTACATGAACCACCGCACAACCCACAAACACAGTCTTCACTTGGTGAATGGTAAACCTTTGATGCACAGATAAGGTGGTGAAACCCGTTCACAGCCGATCTAGTCACAATGTGGCGAAGATCAAAGTTCGCATTCATCCAACCAGATGTGATCATCGCTTCTGTGCAGTAAAATTCTTCCCATATTGACTTTTTCTTTTGGTGTTATTCTGCTATTAGCTCTTGGTATGCGGTGGTAGAGGGCAGTAGGAGTTGGTATCTGAGATCTTCCATGTAGAATGGTTCTCTCATCAGTTCATAGCATAGCCTCGATTTAGTGTACTTAGATAGACAAAGAATGTTCTTCATATATATGCCCGTAAGATATACAAACTAAACACTAATTCTTTTTCTGCATCGGTAAGTCATTTCACTCCCTTCATTCCTATCTCTCTCTTTTCTTTCGCCCCTCCAACTACTCACAATCTTGTGTCTTCTGGGGACAGGTTATTTGCACTAGCAGTCCAGTGTTGTCAAGTCAACACGAACACTGTAACTCGGAGTGATAAAAAATATATTTAAACAAATAATAAAAGTCAATCAGCGTCATTAAACCTAGGCCTACTTAAATATGAAGAAGTAATAATTAACCTTACGTTATTCAGTATTCAAGATCCATGACACTGTTTGGGAGAAGTTTGGCAACATCCCTACTCGGAAAATGATCGTGGCTGCTGTTGAAATGGTGTGAGTACAGGCAGGTATAGGCGTTAATTTTTCTAAGAACGACTGCAGCGCTTGAAAGGCACAGATCCGTTGGTTCGACAACTATAGCAGCATTCACAGGACTAATTCTGTTCTACAGCTAAAGGAATATTTAGATCCAAATTCGATTTTTGGGGTTACTGAGCAGCAAAATTTTGTTCAGATACCTCTTAATTAAGCATTCAGCTACTTTTATGTCCTGTAATTCGTTATTCTTCGGGAAGACGCCATTCTCTGGATTTGTACGCTGCCATTTTCCCCATTACTAGATAAGTTGCTGACTAAGGTTTCAGTATAATACTAATAATAATAATAATAATAAATAATAATAATAATAATAATAATAATAATAATAATAATAATAATAATAATAATAATAATAATAATAATAATAATAATAACAATAATAATAATAATAATAATAATCGCGTGCAGTAGTATAGTTCGTTAAGGCAATATGAAACAAGCCTGGAAGTCGTGAATTTGAATCGCGATTGCGTCTTAATTTTTAAAGGCAATACTATAAATTAATTCACTAACGGAAATGAGTACCAGACTCGTGTTGTGGGAGTAAAGACAGTCGTCACGCAGGTCTGACAACACTACTGACACTATATCAATTTGAGCTCCATGACTGTTATGAGAAACTAAATTTTTGACAACACTACTGACACTATATCAATTTGAGCTCCATGACTGTTATGAGAAACTAAATTAAATGTGAACAATTAAGTCTTGTACACTGCATGTGGTAAGAATGGGAACTGAAAGAAGGATAATAGAAAATTATTGTAGGAAAACCTGAGAGATAGCGCCCAGTAGGTTGGAGAAGAATGTGGTACAATAATATCAACAATAATTTAAGGCAGGTAAACTATACAGAATGGAACAAAAAAAATGAAATACACAGCCCGCTGGATACATATCAGAATACTAATGGTATAGGTACTGTATGCGATATGACATTGTACATTGAAGCGTCTACAAATAAACAAGAAATAATAGTCTTATTGAATTAAGTAAGTTTGTAATTACCCTTTGCGGATATTTATTTTATACTGTAGCACATCGTGCCTACAGTCTGCAAAGATGAAAGCCTAAATCTTCTACTCTCCCAAGGGCTTATTCAACACCTGTATAGTGTTGGGCACGCCGTAGCGTAGTTGGTTAATAAAATGCGTTACAAACCGGAAGGTCGAGGATTCAACTCCCTGTGGGGTCAGGGTTTTTAAACAGAACCAAACCTTCTGGTGGTACCAAGGCCATGGAATCCAATCAGCCTATAACGGATGTTTATATTATATGGATGCGAAACATGGACTCTTACTTTAAGCGAGGAAAGTAGGTTACGAGTATTTGAGAATAAAGTTATTAGGACAATTTTTGGACCAAAGAGAGATGAATAGACAGGTGAATGGAGAAGACTGCATAACAGTGAATTTATAGAAAGCCAGATATAATGAGAACAGTTAAGTCTCGTAGACTGCAATGGGCAGAACATGTGGCACGAGTGGGGAATGCAAGACTTGCATGGAAGCTTCTTATAGGAAAACCAGGGAGAAAACGCCCAGTTGGTAGACCAAGAATGAGGTGGGAGAATAACATTAACCATGATTTGAGGGAAGCAGATTATACAGGGGATGATTGGAAAACATTGGCTCGGGATAGTGATATATAGAGAGCTTATGTCCTTGCGGCCATGAACCTATGGGTTCGATTGTGTCAGTGAGTTAGTTAGTTGGAGTTAGTCTATTATGGATGTAACGGTTGTTCTGGGAGTAAAGGTGGCCGTCACACAGGGCTGAAAACCCGGCAGATATTAAGTGCCGTTTGTCTAGAAAAAGTGGGAACCTTAACCTCCTAGTACCCTGTATGGCCTGTAGTTAAATCACTCTACCTTACCTTTCTGAAAATCTACTTTGTGCTACACAAACTAGATTCGCCTTACTAAATGTGTGCTCAACAGTAAAGTCAGAGAAGTTGTCTGAATTCAAGGCGATAAAGCATCCAATGGTGAACTAATATACCGTATGAATACACTCCATGTTGCGCTTATAAATACAGTAAAAGCTCCTTATTCTAAGGGGATATGTTCTGCAAATATGCCGCGAATATGGAATGGTAATTTGTATGGGGATACTTTCCAAGGCTCCGAAATAAAATAAAATTTATCAAAATAAAATCAATTAACGAGATACTTTGAACAATTTCTATTAATTAATATTGTCAGGCTTAGACAAAGGCTTAAAGAACTTGTTATTTTTTTTCCCCTATTTTGATGTTTTTATAAGGTCTTTCAATTCAGATAGATATTTAGCTGTGGATTCAGCGATATAATTCCTTTTTGTCTTCGGATTTCTTGATGAATCGTACAGTTGATTCATTAACATTGAAACAGCGTGATATAGATGCAAACGACTCACCAACGCGTAAACATTTAAACATTGCTATTTTAACTTTAAGCGGCAACACTATTTTTTTCCGCTTCGAAACTAATTTTCTTTTCTTTTACTCTACATTATAAATTGGCAACAAAGCAGAAGAGACACGTGTTATTCAATCAAAATTATTGCAACGAATGACAAATTGAAACTATAAAACATATTGTGGCGAGGGTGACAATTATCAAGAACATAGTGGCATGTGAATTACAGCGGCGGTGGCTTTTAACAACGAACTTTAAGTTTAGTGATAATAAGACTTTTTTACTTTGATATGATTTTGCTCATTTGGTTTGAATCGCTCCATCTAAAAGCTGCCTTGGCATGTGCCTGCAATAAAAAAAGTTAGGTTAAAGATTTTCCTGGCGCTTCATTATTATTATTTATCACCCATCATATAATCGGGGTAACATAACTCCGCCTTCTAGGTGCCCCAACCTAAGAAATTGATTAAAATTCCGCCAGCGCCAGAAATGTCATAAATAGGCCTACAACCTGGTGGCTTTGAACAAAAACAAAATCTTATAAGCGCAACACGGTGTAATATAGAATCTCAGACTAACTATAATTCCTATATTTAAAAAATGACAGATTTGTGTGATATCCATCAACTACATCGTTTTACTATCATTACTCCACAAGAACACAATTTTGTTACACTGAAACTCACAGTAGATAACACATATGGACAGAGGAATATTTGGAATTACATAACTATTATATTTTGCAGACGAGTAAGTAATAATGACAGCATCAGAAAATGCTCTACAACAATTCCTTTATACATTAAATAATATCTCTCTAAAATACAATTTAAGAATATCTACATCTAAAACAAAAATATTAGCTCTGAAAGGAAAATGTCAAAATGTACAATAAGAACAAAAATAGTGATAAACAATGTAATTATAGACCAAGTTCAGAATTTTAATTATTTGGGTTGTCATTTAGGCAATGACAGAAATTTGGATAAACACACTAAAATACAACGATTCAATTATATATGTGGCACAATTAAACGCATTTTATTGAATAAGACTATAAAATAAACTATTTTGAAGTTTTACAAAGTATTGGCAGTTCCATCTCTTATATATGGATGTGAAACCTGGACGTTAACAAAGGCAGATAGTAAACAAATAGAGGCTGCTAAAATGAAGATGTTGAGAGCAATAGCAAGATACCGAACGACCGATAAAAAGAAAAACGAAGATATAAGAACAAAACTTAAAATATTTAATCTCTGTGAAAGAATAACATATTACCAAAATGCTTATCTTCAGTACGTATTACGAATGAATGAATAGCGCATACCAAGAAGAATGTATAATTATAAATCAAAAGGAAGAAGAACGTTGGGAAGACCATTGAAGAGATGGAAGGGCCAATTCGACCTATAATGAGATCGGAACAGGCCATTGGGCCTAATCCTTGCTGTTGATGATGATGATGATAACTATTATACATCCAAGTTAACTGTGCACGGGTGGAGGGGAAGAATTTTAGCGCTAGTGTCGCCGAACTATTGAATCTGTTGAAGGGATGTAGGAGAAGACTGTACATCCGATCACGTACTGAAATGGTTCAATTTTAAGTGTGAGCGGAGAATCCCTAAACGTGTGAAAGATCTTAACATGGTTGTCATATTAGTAATTTAAGCACTGAACGCTCAAGCGGTCGGATTTTAAAATCACAGTATTTGTCGTCTCTCCGTTACCAGCCTCACAATAAATCACAAGTGGCAACACGTAATGAGAAGTGACAGCCCATTCCTACACGTAACCCCCAATAGTAACAGGGTTGTCAAATTAGTCATTTTGTCAATGACCGCGTAGAAAGACGGACCATTAAAATCCATATTTGCCAGTTATCTGCCTGCCAGACAAAGAACATATACAGAGGACATGAAGTTACAACATAGTAAGGGAAAGAAAGAGAAAGATAGCATGTTAGTTAACATATTTTCCGCAAGCACAGATTACTTGGTGGAGTAATAACTAACTAACTGGCTCTATCGAACCCGTAGATTGATGGCCGCGCGGACATAAGCTCTCCATACATTCCTATCCTAAGCTAATGTTTTCCAAATTTGGAATTACATAACTCACTTAATAGAATAACTCATATTTATAGACATTTTAACATCCACTGCCATATCGCATCTACCAGTAGTATATTGATGTGTATCCGGTAGGCTCTGTGTTGTGTATATTTCATGTTTTTCTTAAGAAATTAATTGATTTCAATTTTAAAGATATGCCTACTACAAAATGATGGATGATGCAATGACCCACTGTTCACCTTAACGATTGAGAAAAACATAGGGGGAAAAGGACAAGTAAGATCGAATTCGCTACCGGTACCTCCCAAATACGAGTCTCAAACACTACCGACTGAACCAATCTTCTCGGTGATAAATAATTTTATAATCTAATTAACTAACTAATTTACTTTTACTGTCGAACTCGGGAGTTCATAACCGAGCGGATATAAATTCTCTATACATTCCTATCTTTAGTTCTCTGTATAGTTCACCTTCCTCAAATTATATTTGTTATTCTCGCACCTCACTCTTGGTCAATGTACTGTGCACTTTCTCTCTGGTTTTTCTACAAGAACACTTCACGTCCCTCCTTTATTCGTGTCACAAGCCCTCATCATCGCAGTCTACGAGTCATAATTCTTCATATTATATCCGGTTTCTCAAAACTATCATGGTGCTCACAATTACATGCTCCATTCATCTGTCTGCTCATCAATTTTTGATCCAAATACTTCCTTAGGCACTTCTTTTTCAAACACTCGTAATGTTTTCGCCTCTCTTAAAATAATAATAATAATAATTATTATTATTTGTATTATTATTATTATCATCATCATAAAACCCATAAAAATTTCAAGAAGAAAAACATTCCAATCAAAGATCGCTATATTTTTCTTACAATACTTTTTTCATGTAGTAGGCCTATCATGTCATGCCATAGTATATGTATGATGTATATGTCGTGACACATGTCACGTCATGTTTGATGTCCATCCATAGTAATTCTGCCCGAAGGCAGGTCCTTCACTGCAGTCATAGCTTTTTTTCATGCTATGCTTGCAGCTTTACTAGGAAATTGTAGGTGTGGTAGCTTCCCGTTGCTTTCCACACTGGTGAAGGATGATGATGATAATGATAAGGATGATGATGGCCATATGATTTCGGGGACCGTTTCGGCCTTTAAGTTTTCCTGACATTTGTCTTACAGGTGAGGAAAAACCCCGATAAAAACCTCACCCAGAAAAACTGCCCCGACCGGGGATCGAACCCAGGCCCGATGCGTCACAGGCAGCACGCTACCTCTAGACCACAGCGGTTGACTTGTTTCATATAATGGTAGGCCTATATTATGATGATGAATAGTTATTTTTCACTATGCCTAATTCTTTACACCACCAGAACTCTAATCTTACAGCTTAAACATGTACTCGTCTACCACATCTTGACTTCTGTGATAGATGATGGAACATGATGTGCCGTGAAGACGAAAAACGTACTGCCGTGACGTATTATGACGTAACATGTTATCCTCTGTGGTTGTGAAAGACTATGTTCTGTGCTCCTTTCTCTCCTTCTTATCCCTTCCTCTTTCCCCTGCTTACGTTATCGGCGCGGTTAGGTGTGCGCCGATATCAATGTCCGAGATGCGGAGACATGTTTCATTAACAGTCGGAGTTAAGTTTTGTTCCTGGAAGGTCACCGGGGATCGGGGGAAGATCCCCTGGCCGAGGACTGTTTATTTCTTTCAATTAATAGAAGAAGCTGTTAGAAGACGTTATTTAAGTTGGAATGGATGAGGACATTAAGAATAATAGTGAAAGCATGTAAGCATTTATTATGTAAACCTTTGTTCACGACCGTTCATTATTATTTTGTATTCTTTTGTGTTTCCATTCAAGATATTTTAGATATTTTAGTTAAAATATCTTGATGTCTAATTATTACGATTTGTTTAGCGGTCTTGAGGTAATCTTGAACCTGTGTTTTGAGTGCTGTAGAGCACGTTCTCATTCCTTTCATGATCAGTCATTAATATTCAAAGATATAAAGAAAGATTAGCCGTAATTTAAAATTATTCATGCTAAAGGATATACCACAAGTGGTCTACTTAAAGAAAGATGGCATTTTCTGTAATCGTGGGCCCAGCTACAGACTCTCCCAAGAAGCTTGTATGATAAGAGCTAGATTTGTGTTCAAATATTGGTTTCACACAAAATAGAGAAAGTCCGCGCCTCTTCAATGATCATATTACAAATATATATCTGACGCAAGCATTAAGAACACTTTGTTGTTTGTATTACTGACTGACTGACTTCAGTACTGAAATGCCAAACAAACAACGTGTTCTTCACGCTAATGTCAGAAATAGCCAATATTTGCAATATCCGAAGGCATGACAGTGTTTCATCATCTATGGAACCACTACTCTTGGGTACGACTAACAGAAGAAGTTTGCATTCTCTTCCTCCGAATTATTCACACCTCTAACCCCAAATACTGTATATGTCTGCTAGCCTTTCACTTTTTATACTCTAACCATAACGCCAAAATTTCCCTAGATATCAGATCAACGAAACATTAAACATATTATTTCACAGAACATCTTATTATTATTCCACTGTCTCACCTCTTTATTTCAATTCGCAACCAGTAGATATCAGGAACTAGAGGTTAATAACCTCTTTCAAACAAAAATTGACATAATTACTGAAAGTTCTAATGTAGTATGAATTTATATTTTAAATATCATTATTCACGTGATAAATTACACATTATTTATACATGTATTTGTAAATACTGCAGTTTTTTAAATTGTTATATATATATGAGTCAAATGCAATTTTATGGTAATAGTATTTAATATTAATTCGAGAGGTAGACTGTATAAATTCGTTTTTGAATAACTAATTTCATTTGTTGAGGGGAAGGTAAAGACTTAGAGCCTTAACTCTGTCAGTTAAAAAAATATGTGTTGCTCCACTAAGTAATATGTGAAGGCGGAAAATATGTTAACTAACATGCTGTCTTTCTCTTTCTCTTCCTTACTGTGTTGCCACATCCTATCCTCTGTATATGTTCTTTGTCTGGCAGGTAGAGCTGACAAATATTATGGATTGTAATGGTCCGTTCTTCTACGCGGTCATTGGCAGAATGACTAATTTGACAAACCTGTTACTGTTGGGGTTACATGTAGGAATGGGCTGTCCCTTCTTTGCCTTTCTCACTACATGTTGACACTTGTGATTTATAGTGAGGCTGGTAACGGAGAGACGACAAATACTGTGATTTTAAATGATCCAACCGCTTGAGCGTTCAGTGGTAAATTACTAATTTGACAACCTTGTTAAGATCTTTCACACGTGTTTAGGGATTCTCCGCCAACACTTTAAAGTTGAACCATTTCAGTACGTGATCGGATTATGTACAGTTTTCCCCTACATCCCGTCCATAGAACCATTAGTTCGGCGAAACTAGCGCTAAAACTCTTCTCCTCCGCCCGTGCAGAGTTAACTTGGTGGTATAATAGTATTGTATTGAACACCGGTAAATAATAAATTATTAGTGAAATGATATAATCCAAGTTAGCCAATAGGCTCTATAATGAATGAAATAAAAAAACCTTAAATTTGTCATACCCGCCGCTCTAATCAGATAGCATGGCTCCTCCTTGATTGGCGGATCCGGGTTCGATATCCGGGGAGTTTTAAAGTTTTAATTGTAAAATTACAGTAGAATTGTAGTTACAATTTTAATGGGTAGACTGTGCACCTGACGCCTGGATTAAATTCCAAAATCCTCGGCAATACTTGTGTTTAGATGGTTTGGGGTTTCGCTTATTTTATCGATTCGTCCATCGAATGGAGATGTTACGCCTGGCGGTCTCCATGGTGTTTTTCTAGATGAATAGTTGTAAGTGAGTTTTAGACCTGGCGCACGATAACTCTGCACTCCTCGATAGTTGATGTAGGATAGAGATAAATATGTAGCGAAATAGCCAACATTATCTGCGCTTGTGCAGAAACATGCATACATGCACACATGCATACATGGCATACATGGAATACATGCATACATAGTGTTCTGCCCAAGAGCAGGTCTTTCGCTGCAAACTCAGCATTCTGCACTATTTCCTTAACTCAACTTTCATTTTTCTATCCGCCGTACAAACCATTTATTTTAATATTGTCTATCATGTAATGTATTTTTCTGCCTCTAACTTTCTTTCCGTTGACCATTCCTTTTAGGGCATCCGTCAGTAGGTAGTTTCTTCTTAGCCAGTAGCCAATCCATTTTATTTTCCTCTCCTTTGTGAGTTCCAGAAACGTTTCTATAGAAAGTATTATTTCTAGGAAAGCATTAGCTAATCTTCTCTCCTTTTTGTGTTGAAATAAGTTTTAAGAAAGATAATCGTTGTAATCAAACCTTTTTAATCTTAAGATTACATAAATCCATATGTTTTACCATAATATCAATTACTTTAAATCTTGATGTTTTATTGTGTCCCAAAAGGTCAATATTGTTACAGCAGATATCAGAGTTCCCTGCAACCTATTGTGTGAAATAGGTCGAGTGCAAATTTATCGTGCGCCAGGTCCACCTTCTACCTACTCATCATCATCAACATCTCTCACACAATACACATACACTAGAATATAAATGAAACATACACTCGTCCTACACTCTTCTCTATACACAGTAGAAGTACACTTCACCTATGTAAAGTGATGTGCCAAAATAATCGTTAAAATTAAAATAAACTACATTAATGTCATGTATCACGGAGCCCCTAATCACGCACATATTTAGTGACAAAATGTTAGCCTAGGATAGCTCTGCTCACAACTTGTTGATATAAACGTCACACGTGGGTATGCTTAGCTGTATTTACTGTCTCGTAATGATGTTATAAAATGTGGCTGTCTCCTGAATTACAATTCATAAGCCTCTCTAATGCTCAAAAGTAAATCTCGTCCGTCTTTTAAAATCCAAGAATTACTTCTGTATTTTCCTACTCCTCTAAGACTGCAACACTCCCCATGTTAAAGGGTTTCGGAATAACACTGTTCATTACGACCATCATCCCGCAAAGTAAATAGCAACTCAAACTTGAAGCAACAAAGGCATAAGTCAAATCTTCCAATCAAAACTCCCAATATTCAGAGTTGCAGAATTCATGCAATCAATGAATACAACACAAGCAAGAGTTTCGTGCAATAATCAAGTCATGAAATATAGGACTATTATGAAAGAAGGAACAGACTTCAAACATTTATTCTTCCAAATTACAAAAAATAGAAACACAATTCCAACTTTCCTGGAAAGAGTGAAAGTTTGAAATTCTGATCACGGCCGCATTTCTATAACCACGTCCGACCATTCCAGGACGTTGGATTGGAAGAGGATGAGCAGAAAATCAATTTCATCGCCGGTGGCCTCCCAGGTCACCAGACCTAACCCCATGTAATTTATATCTGGGTTTTACGCACAAGACCATGTTTTTATCCCCCCTATGCCTGACACTTTTGAAAATCTGCGACATCGAATTGTTGAAGCTATGAATTCGGTAACTAGAGACCAGCTGAATCGTGGGAGGCAAGAAATGAGCCACCGTTTTGATATTTGTCGTGTAACACATGATGCTCATATTGAATGCATGAAATAGTGAAATTTTAACTTTTCTCTTTCAGGAATGTTGGAATTGTATTTCTATTTTTTGTAGTTTGGAAGAAATAAATATTTGAAATCTGTTGTTTCTTTTTTAATAGCCCTGTATGATTCCGCTCAAGCATCATATAATGATTAAATTTTATACAATCGAAAAAAAAACAGTATTGTGTGCATTATCATTTTTCAAATTTTCAGTATCTAGCTTGGGATCTTCATTATAGTGACAAAGTTTTTGACCAAATGTAATTAAAAATCTCGAACAAATTATAGGAGCAGACGAAATGAAATGAAACGAAATGAATGAGATGAAATGGTGGAATGAGATTTAAGGCGGTAGAAAACGGAAGAAATTCCGGGAAAATTCTGCCCACACTCCGTTTTATCCACCATGAAACCCCACATGAAGTGACTGAGTCCCGGACTCAGTACACCAGAGGTGAGAGGAGAACTTCTGACAGCTTGTGCAATTGAGTCCCTCATTAATACTATGATTGTACTAGGGCCTATATTATTAACCTTATGTCATATGGGGCCCGCAGGTTCAATGCTGCATTTACTAAGGCCTTCCACTGGTCTCTATCCTCAGCCAACTGAATCCAGTTCCGATATCCATTGAGATCTATCCGAATATTTCCCTCCTACCTGCGTCTTAGCGAATGGTCTTTCCTCAAAGGTTTTCTAATAAACATTTTTAAAGTCACCTGTCCGAACTATGTGACCAGCCTAGTTATATATATTACCTGATTTGATAACTATAGGGCCTATTGTTGAAGGCAGGTGGAGGAGGGGCAAACCCAGGGATCAGTGGATGAATGAAGTGAGAAGAAACATGATCAGCAGATACCTCAAAGAAGAAGATGCTTAGGATAGAAATCTGTGGCGGAGCAAAATACATTTTGGCTAAAGGATAACTACTGTAATGTAGAGAAAATCCTTAATAAAAGGTAGGCCTATTATATTATTATTATTATTATTATTATTATTATATAGCGTGACGGGATAGTGGTTATGTGTTTTGCGTATAGTTCCGAGGGACGCGGGTTCGAACCCGATCATAGTCGATGGATTTTTAGGATTGAAAAAATCCAATGAACAAAACCTCCGGGAGGGACTTTAAACCGTTGGCCCCGAGTTTGAAGAATTTGAGCCTCGTAAAAGAACCATAAGTTTGAATAAGAAGGCCTCTGTGCAAAATGTACCGACCATTTCCATCTAGTAATACCTTAGTTCCCCACTAGATGTCCCATCGAGGCGCTAGGCCGACCACTATCATTCGTTGACAACTATGGGTAAATGAGTGTAACTAAATTAACGTAGACAATAAGTTCCCATTAGGTAGAGTCCTAATCCCTGCACAGGGAAGGAAACGGCTTAAGAAGAAGATTACTATCATCATTATTGTCGTTTGCTTGTTGTTTGTTGGTGTCATTGTATTTCCAATTGTTTTAATCATTTCCCAACAATGTTTAAATACTAAATTCCAATTTACAATGTTCTTCGTCTGCCGCTTTGGTCTCGAGGTAGCGTGCTGCCTTGTCACGCAGCAAAGCCCGTGTTCGATCACTCTCCGGTTAAGTTTCCTGGATGACGTATTTTTTCGGGGTTTTTCCCAACTTGTAAGAAATGTCAGCAAACTTTAAGGCCCAAACTGTCTCCGAACATCATATGACCATCATAACAATCATCATTGATATTCATCTTAGATTAAGCTTAGGAATAAGGACTGTCCTGGAGCACCACTCTCACCATCATCGCCATCATGTTGGGGCAGCGTAACCCATCTTCCAGGCGCCCCAACCTCAGAAGTGAATTACAATTACGCCAATGCCAGGAAAGAAACACTAGAAATGTCGAAATAACAATCTGGGGAAGTTAATAAAAAAATGTTCATGATGAAAAATGTTGTATTTGTGAAGGGATATAGACACTTGTTCCAGTGGCATATGTTTGTGGAGTTCATTTATTTAGTTAGGTGGACTCAGATAACACAGTGGTAGTGTCTTACACCCTCTTCTAACCATCAGGATACACACTAAACGAGTTACTAGTGGGGACGCATCCTCACAGAGAAGAGAGCAGTGTAAATGGACTTAATACCGCTGCCATAGTGTGATTCCAAAATGTTACCAGTCATTCTCTGAAACCCATGTCATTTCTCTTTCCAGTTTTCTCTCTTTGCACTTTTATAAAGCTTGTGTGTGCAATTTTATAACCAACCACCTCTAGCATTCAACTTACAGCAGCAGTTCCAACGTAATGTTGTAGAAATGGCCTCATGCAGGAGTGTACTATTTACAAGAGTCACAATACACAGAAAAATATTACTTTAAACTAAAAATCGTATAACTGAATAGAAAATAGTTTTATGTTAGTTCTTAATCAGCCGCGGTGGTCTAGTGGATATGTTCCTTGCCTCAAATACCGAGGGTTGCGAGTTCAAACCCGGCCGTGGTCGATGAATTGTTTTAAGGGTGGATAAATCCAAGGCATAAGTCCTACGGGAGGGACTCTAAGCCGTCAGTCCCGAGTCTGAAGTTTTTAGGCTCGTAATAGAACCACAAGCCTGAATAAAAAGACCTATGTGCAAAATTTACGGAACATTCTCATCAATACCTTGATTTCCTAGATGTCACTATGAGGTGGAACGCTGACCCTGGGCCACTCAATGAGATATACGTATACGAAAACAAATGTAACTAATAGGCCTAGGCCTATAGTAAGATTGAATTGTTCCTCTATAGGTGGAGAACGCCATTAAACTCATGCCCCAAATTGGATTCAATGATCAATCACGTTTCAATGATTTGTTTAATTACAACAAATCACAGTCGTGTTTCACCTCGAATTTATCAAACAAGTTTATCACATTAAAGAAAGCTCCTCCTTTTTAACATTCTGAATAGGACATAGCATTATTTTGCAATAACTGACTCTCTAAGAAATGAGGCTATCAGATTGTATATATATAGTGCACGAATGTCAGCTGATAGTGCTTGCGGGAGATAGCAATTGATTATACCAAAAAAAAACTACTGTTTGAACTTTCTTGAACGAATTATTTCCCAGGAAATAACGTTGCAGAAAAATATAATTGACATATCTACATCATAGGACATCAGAAATTAATTAATACCTATAATGTTGGTCATAAATTTCTCCACTAGGGTGCATTCTTACAATATTAAGATCCTTTGGCAATAAATAATATGATCTGGTTGCAGTGATGAACAAGCGTAACAATCGTTTATCATTTGTTTTCAAACATTGCTTCTCATTTGTTTTCAAAAATCGCCGTTTACATTAAATAAATAAATATTTTAAAATAACTATATTTAAATAATGATTTGTGAGTAAACAGCTTAATTTTATTCCTTAAATAGTCCTAACAAATGCCACTCTTGGTTTCCAAATTCTCTAGATAAATTGGAAATCACTCGTGGCATTACTTATGATAAATTAATTTTTTTCCCCCGATTTTTAGATTGTATATAAATAGTGACTGATAATTAATTCAACTGCAGGCATTGTAATTCCAAAAATACGAAGCATTGCTAGCAACTAATTTAACCATGATTTCACTGAGAGTTAACGAACATAGTACACACGAGCCGAGGGTTTGGTATCCTTCATAAAAAAAACATACCTGGAGGGCAGGAGGGGGAAAATGAAGCATGTGTCTGGAGGAAAATCAAACACAGATTAATTAATATTGATAGGCGCACGTAAAATATCATTAGCAGTTGCAAATCACAACTCAAACAACGGGGAGGGAAGACTAGAATACATGGCACCGGGAGCTGCAGCAACAACAAATATCAATACGTCACTATCCGGCTACAATATCAGATGTCAATGTCATCCTTGTCAACGGTAAGAGCTACAGCAAGTATAAAATACATTTCATCCAACAATACGTTTTCTGGCTGATTAATGTATTCTTTAAAGGTCGACGTTTGCACTAACTCTATCTCACTGGCATCACCGAACCCGCAGGTTCATGGCCGCGCAGACATAAGCTCTCCATACAGCCCTATTCTGAGCTAATGTTTTCCAATCATTCCCTCTATAACCTACTTCCCTCAAATCATAGTATTATTTCCCCAACTCATTCTTGGTCTACCAACTGGGCGTTTTCACTCTGATTTTCCTACAAGAAACTTCCATGCACGCCTTTCATTCTCCATTCGTGCCACATGTCTTGCCCATCGCAGTCTACGAAACTTAACCGTTCTTATTATATCTGGCTTCCTACAAAGGTCATGTAGTTCGATGTTGTATAGACATCTCCATTCACATGTCTGTTCATCTCTCTTTGGTCCAAAAATCTTCGTAAGAACTTTATTCTCAAATACTCGTAATCTCCTTTCCTCCCTTAAAGTAAAAGTCCACGTTTCGCATTCATATAATATCCATCCATAGTAATTCTGCCCGAGTGCAGGTCTTTCACTGCAATCATAGCATGCTATGCTTTGCAGCTTTACTAGGTGTGGTAGCTTCCCATTGCTTTCCACACAGGTGAATGATGATGGTGATAATGATAAGAATGATTTTCGGGGACCGTTGGGCGCTAAGCTTCCTGACATTTGTCTTAAAGGTGAAGAAAACCCCGAAAAACCTCACCCAGGAGCCTTTACCGACCGGGAATCGAACCCGAGCCCGCTGCGTAACAAGGCAGCACGCTACCTCGAGACCACAGCGGTGGACCCATGTGATATAACTGGTAGAATAATAGACACAATACACGAAGTGCAAAAGCACTAGTAGGCCTACTTCTACTAGCCCTACTACTACAATATTGAGTCTTAGCCTCTCCTTTGTTAGTAGTTACTAGACAAAGTTGAGACTTTAAATCGCGGATCCCGAGTCTGAAGATTTCCAGGCTCGTAAGATAACCTTATGCCTGAATCAAGAGGCCTCTAAGCAAAATGTATCGACCTTCTTCATCCTAGTAATACCTTAGTTGCCTGCTAAGGGCCGGTTGTACCAACTCAGTATAAGTTCTGAATACATGCTATCTCAAGTATTCAGCCAAAATTGCGTTGTACCACGACAGTATTGCACCTTAGCCGGAGCATAAACTCGGTAGACTTTCTACGGTCATTCGAAGCCGATTATTGTGAAATACTCGAGTTAACTTTCCAAAATGGCAGCCAGAAACATGTCTAGAAATTTATTTCTGGATTCTGATAGTGACGACGAAGTATTATACGATATGTTTCTAAAGACCCGGAAACTCAGACAAATCAGGGGAAGACCGGATCATATTGAAAATTACAATGATGAAGAATTTTTCGTCCGCTTTCGCCTTGATCTCATCAGACATCGATTAGAACATAAAACGAAAAGGTAAGATTTTAACATTTTTCGTTTGTATTTTATTATTTCCACAATCATTGTTTAATATTTGTAGGTGATTATTTAAACATTTTTATTTAAAGAGGTATGAGCATGAATTAGCATTAATACTCATACTTGAACCTGTAGCTTCATTAGATAATACTGTATAATACAATGCATTTTATAATAGGGGTAGGAGTTTAAAAAATAATCTTCTATGAAAGTGTGCTTTTCAAAGTATAATTGCTTTTATTTTACACACTATAATTTAACAAAACATTGAAGTGCAAATTTTGAGGTTATATTATAATGCCATTAAATTAAAATCTTAATTACAACGTTGGTTATGCCATTGACTTTAAATAAAAAATGTGTATTATGTCGTGTGCCATAACCTTTTTTCTAAACTATCATAAAATTGATAAATTGTTATTGTTATTATTATTATTATTATTATTATTATTAATCAGGATATTATCTGTAACATAACCATAATTTTTTCAACATTCTACAGAAAAATCTCAAGGAGACCAGTTCATCTTGAAGAAGGTATGGAAGATTGTTTCGTCTGGTTTCGCTTTTGAAACGAAGCAATTACGTTCAATGTGGATCTGATCATACATCGATTACAACAGAAAGGTAAAATATTTTATATTTAGTAAAAAAATTAATAAAAAATAGTCTTCTATCCAAGTGTAATTTGGGCTATATGTTACATACCCACAAAAATGTAACAAAAGAACATTGAAGTGTTAATTTTGAGATTATATTACAGTGCCATAACCTTAAACTTAAGTTACAGTAGTGATTATGGTATGAATGTTCAATATGCAAGGTTGATTATGTTGTACTACCATGGACCTCTAAATTTATACTTAATTTCCAATTTTTCAAGCTGTTATTACATTGACACATTATTATTAAAATGCACTGGCTATTGTATGCCAAGAGACCACGTATACTTATTTTGGCTTAAGTTTCCATTAAGTGCAGTGAGAATTTTTTCTAAGCCCGAGGCAGACACAACGCGCATGTGCCAACAAGGTTTTATTTTCAAATTATTTCCCACCATTTACAACAAATTTTACATTTTTTCTAACGATTACTTGAACACATTTTTCTATGATATTTAACTATATACGTAACATGAAGACGTGGCAACCATATTGATTTTAAGGAATATTCTATATAACAACAGTGCAGCCAACATAGGTTATGTACTTCAGAATTTGAGAACTTACTATTTATTTTTGGGTGTTGCATTCTTTCACAGGTTAGAGTGCTTAAATTATGTTAGGTTAGCTTTTAGGTTGGTCTTTCATAAGTTAGAGTACTTAAATTACATTACGTTAGCTTTTAGGTTTGTTAAATAGCATGTATAATGTTGGCTGCATCGCGATATTCCATAGAGTAAACTGCTTCGCGTTTGTCGTGCATGCGTCTGGTGTCTGCCTGGGACTTAGAAAAAATTCTCACTGCGCTTAATGGAAAGATTATTCCTTATTTTATTTCATTAGCTGAGAAAATGGGCAGGTAAGTGTACACCATATTAGTTTATAGTTTATTGGATAATCTGGTGCACCATAAGGATAAGTTTACTATTCTGTTTGAACAGTGACTAATGTAGATGGAATCCTGGCATAGAATACCCAAAACATCACTGTGAAGTTATGACATTATTAAAAGCTGACACATAGTACACAACACTTTGTAGAAACCCCAGTTTGCGACTCACCTTGAATTTTTCTGGCTCGACTTTAGATTATCTTCCTCTTGATTTTCCATCTATGTTCTTGTAATACTGATGCTCTACGTACTCCTGTCTTTACTAACTTTTGTACTTTTTTAAACATTTTCGCTTCCGACTTCACTCTGCTAATTAACTTCAAATTTGAATTCAAAATTTAAACTGGTGCTACTGTATTTTACAGGAACCAGGGGTTCTACCTATTAAAGAGGATCAAAATGGATCGCTCACCGCCAACACTTAAGTGATGGCCACAGAGCTTTCCATCTATCTAACATTTTGCAACAATACTTATAACATTTTTTTTACAAGTATTAAATATTTATCTCCATACACAATTATTTCTTTGAAGTATGCAGAATCATTGTGCACATGTGTGAACGCTAGAAGAACTTATACTAGATGGTGAAGATATCTGTGAAAATTGGAATGACCAACATTCAAAAGTATATTCTCAGAAAAAGATGTTCACTCAGTTCATTTTGTAGGTTCTGATGGGACAGGTTAGTGTATATCAGATTAGTATATGCTTCATTAAATAATATGCAAATAATTTATTTTGTTAAGTTAGGAAGGAGAAAGTTGGTGTAAATCCATTTCTAACAAATGTTTGGGGATGTATTGAAGTTTGGTCGCAGCTACATTCTTCCATCTAGTGTCAATTCTTTAAATTTTCTGTAGAACTTCTTTGTGATTCCATCTAGTGACAACTCTATAAACTTATGCTCATGCACATGTTTCACTGTAGGACACAAAAATTAAGGGAAGGTAAACTAAAGTTTTTCTGGCTCAACTGCACTTCTACAAGCACTTGATTTTTCAGTTATATTGTAAACTATAGCTCTTCCTCTATATTTACTAACATTACTTAATATTTTAAACTTTTTCAAACAATTTTTATAACATTATTAGACAATTTTGAAGTATATATTTAAATATACAAATCACAATATTATGATACTGTTATTCAATATTGTAATGCTGCTATTTTCTCCACAGAGTATATTACCTAGTCTCTAATTTTTCTATTGCTGTTTTGGGTTATCGCTGGTTGGATCAATATGAGGGAGTGATAAGTGAGTGTACACCCGTTTTTAATAAACGTTTGGTAATTTTAATATTATTAATATATTTTTTAAACATAGATTTGGAGATTTATTGCAAATATTGGTCATTTAAATTTCATTGCGACGGATAGTAACCGAGGATGATAATCGATATGTAGTTTGATTGTGGGTTATCGCTGGCTCTATAAACTCTGGCGCATGCGCACTGTTGTTCTATAGGACTTTGAAAATATTTCACGCTAGTTTAAGTGCAGTTTTTCCATTTTTCCTACATAACAGTTGTGTGGATGCTCAAAGCTTATGAACTTACTCGATAGATGAGTATCTGTGCTATTGGAATAATCAATCTTCACAATAAGTTCCCAAACATGCTTTTAAAGAAAGGATGTACATTAATTTGTAATTTCATAACCTAATGAAGTAAATAATTTATTATTCGATAATCTAATTTGGTGTACAATAACTTTTCCTTCTTAACCAAACAAAATAAAATAGTAGTTATATTGTGAAAGATTGTCATACAATAGCACAGTTAGTCTTGCCATATATTGACAAAACCTTTTGCATGCACATATGCACTACAGCTCTGTAGAACTTAGAAGAAATGATTGAGAGATTTTGTATACATAGATAAATATATAAGAAATATAAAAAAAAATGTTTTAAGAATCGTTACAAAATGTTAAAACAGTAGGAAATGTTAGTACAAATGGAAAAAGTAAATAGTGTAACAGTGTCATATTAATGTTGTATGGTATAGCATAGTGGGTCATAAACTATAGTTCAGCCATCATAGGTTTAAGCAACTTTCATTGTATATTTGATAAATGGTGACCTTTATTACAGCATAAGTCAGTTTTGGAGATTCTATGCCTCTAGTCCACCTGCATTAGTCACTGTTCAAACAGAATAGCCAACTTTGCCTTATGGTGCACTGCAAGTTTGTGTACACCAATTAGTTTATTAGATAATATGGCTTCCCATAAAGAAACCTCTAATTTAATTAAAAGCGAGTTAATAAGAAATGCCATAAATATAGCAACTTAACGTTTGTATGCAATTGCCCAAAATTTTGTATTTGTATAACATGTTCTGGTATGAACTGTGAAAACATTATATGAGAATTAGAGGTGAGTTGTAATCCAATACATCCATAATGAGAATAATGAAACTTGTTAATACAGTAATCATGAATAAAATAATGTGTACCAGTAACTGAAAGGGAATCAAATTACAATGCATAAAGTGATGTAACATATCAATTGTTGCTACACATTATGTTTTTCTTGGAACATTCTTTTTTTAATATAGCAGAAAATAATAATTTTGCCCCTTAGCTTATGACGTCTGAGAAATTACAATGTTATTAAAGTAGTAGAATCCACTAAAAATATTATGCATTTGTTCTATAGTCTATATTTGATGGTGAATAAATATTAGTCACTTTTGATTATCTGATAAAATCATAAACATTCTTTTTTTTTTCTAGAAGGCTTGCTGGGATATTACATCGCTTCATTCCCGAATGTCACCGAAGACTTAGACTGCATGCACATAAAGACCAGTTCTCCAGGCTAGTTCAATACTGAGGAACATACAAGGAATAAAAGCGTATGATGTGCAGTTAAACATTTTAGATATTATTGTTTAGTTGTTTCTTCACTCACCTCATACTTCTTAACTCCCAAGCAGACTCGAGTTTCTTCACTTCATTTGTGATATTCTCAATGTTGTATTACATTCACAACTGATGTCCAATGGCCTCCTATCCTGCAGACTGACCTCCGCGCCATCTGATGGCTGACCGACGAACTTCCAAATCAATCCGCTCTCCTTATCACCGGGTATTTCAAAATTCATAGTTGTGTTTTTATTCTTGCATATATAAATTTTTTCCCAAATTGTGAGTTCCTTCGGTTTTTCCAATTGTTTAAGTAATTTTGTTTTGGTTTCTATTCTGTGTTTTTCTGACCAGGCATCTACAGCTATTGCAGATTTTTCTGTTTCTCCATTTTTAACATTTCTGAGGTGTTCCTTTAATCTTGTATTTAGATTCCTTTTTGTTTTTCCTATGTATATCTTTTCACAATCTTTACAATTAATTTGATAAATTCCCGATTTTTTGCAGTCTTCAATCTTTTCATTTTTGTTGGTTTTTAAAAAAGATTGAAGATCTAACACATGACTAGACAATATTTAACAATTGTGCATTGAAGACTCAGTTTGAAAAGGAGTAAATGTTCTTTAGTATAAATGGAGTAGAGAGTCAATCATAAGCATCATCATTACCAGTACTATGGTCCATAAGAGCCAGGATCCCCTGATATATACGTCCAATTTTGATTCCCCAACCCATATAAAGGTTTCTATTATTATTTTATAAACTGTACATAACCACTGATTTAATATATTATCTTGTATATCAGCAAATTAAGTTTTCACCAATGTAGACAGATTTTTTTGAAGCTGTAATAGTATTTTAAAATGCAATAGGAAGTATCATTAAGAAGTTTGTTTAATAATTAAGACATTTTGTCTGTACATTCTTACCTCTTATGGTTGTTTTTGTAAAATATATGTTTCAAGGCTTCTGAGCCCCATCGTCAGCAATTACAGACTGTAATCAGAAGCCTTGAAACATATGTTCGACAAATACAACCCAAAGAGGTCAAGAATGTACAGACAAAATGTCTTAATTACTGTAATATGTTTTCTGCTGCTAATTTTCATTAAGTCTTTACAAAGCCTTTACTCGGATGGGAAAGGCCATTCAATTTTGCTCCAATGTAGGCTGAGATTATGTTACGAGCCTGAAATCTTCAGACTCGGAATCCATGACTTTAAGTTTCTCCCAGAAAACTTTTTGTTTTCTAGGATTCATCCATCCTAATAATATATCGACCCCAGCCAGATTTTAACCCTTGACTCTTGGGACGAGCAACTTAATCCCCAGATCACAAGCCGGATATTGAAATATATACTATTTTATAATCGTTTTGTTAGAATCATATAAGCAGAATTCAGTAGTTTATGTTTTTCTCTTCAAGTTTTTTTTAAGCTTTCTGCCACAAAAAAAAATAAGATGACTGCAAATTAAATTTCCTTGTGAGAAAATAAGTAAATATGTTCCAGGTAACTGCCATTAATAATATTCACAAATGCAATCCTAATAGGCACGTTGCAATTCGATATATTAAATGTTTGTCTCATGATATTGGTCAAATTATGTGTAGTTTTACTGTACAGATAGAAATATTGTAAATGCATTATAAATTCTCACATGCCTGTGCTGCACCCTCTCTTCTAGCCACTATTATGCCATGACTTACTTGTTGTAGTCAGAAATCCAAAGATTCATTCATTCACCTATAATGAATATCCATCTATAGTAATTCTGCCCGAAGGCAGGTCCTTCACTGCAATCATAGCATTTTCATGCTATGCTTGCAGCTTTACTAGGGAATTGTGTAGGTGTGGTAGCTTCCCGTTGCTTTCCACACCGGTGAAGGATGATGGTGATGATGATGGTAATGACAAGGATGATGATGATGGCCATATGATTTCGGGGACCGTTTGGACCTTAAAGTTTTCCTGACATTTGATTTACAGGTGAGGAAAAACCCCGATAAAAACCTCACCCAGAAAAACTACCCCGACTGGGGATCGAACCCGGGCCCGCTGCGTGACAAGGCAGCACGCTACCTCGAGACCACAGCGGTGGACATAATGAATATAAATTATCTGAAATGTATTTATACATCTGCAAAGAAAGTGTTTATTTAAAGTTTTATTTGTAATATACATCACGGCTATGGTCTTGGGCTAGCATCACTGTTTTGTTTGCAGAGGGCCTGAGTTTGATCCCCAGTCATGACAGATTTCCTGGATGATGGTTTTATTGATGGTTTCTCTGAACCTGTACGACAAATGTTAGGAAACTTTAAGGCCTAAACAATCTGTGATCATCATATTCGCCAGGTTTAGTATGAATGTGAGTGAATTGTGCATCTTGTCTTAAATATTTGTGTTGTCTTGGGGCAGGTCCTGGATTGGAGGTCCTCAGTAACCATGTGTGATCCAAAGTCTCTCTCTCTCCCAACCTATAAGATATGAGGTTAAATTACAATAGAGAAGAGAAGATCTGTATAATATATGTGTGTGTTCCAAAGCCACCTGGTGCACCTTTCATGCTTTGGGTTTCATCATATTATGTAGAAAAATAGTTTAATGTGGTCTATTTTTATTTTACGTAGGTGATGTTTACTTTTATTGTGTATAATATAAGCATGTTGAATATCCATTGTATAATTTTTTATAATAAAGTAATGTATGAGTAATATGTTTTTATTAAATGTACATAACTAGTACCAATAAATTACTCCTCAGAAGGTTGTCCCTAAAGAAAATCTGAAATCTACTGTCTTATGATTGGTTGTTTCACAAAGGACTACAGTTTCTATCAATAACAAATTTGTCAAAAATATGATAGAAAATTTGAGATGATATAATTATGTTAAAAACATATAAACGTTCAAATTTGTTTTATCTGCATTATGTTAGTTCAAATTGTGAAAGAAATCAATCATAAAATACAAATGAAAAAACGTATAGTGGTGGTCTTTAAGTCGACCATCAAAAATTTACTTTAAAAGCAGTCTTCTAATAGGGGATATCTCCTCATCCTGAATACAATCTGGACCTTTACACCATAATTGGAAAATGTTAACATTCTTCTTCTTTATTAGGAATTTCTTTATAATACAGTAGTTTTCCTACAACCCATTGTAAATTTTACTCCTCCATAAATCCCTATTATCTGCATCACACTCTGTTATCCTCTCGACACTATACTCCTATTATGCACTCCTTGAATTCACTTTCTTTTGATCTCCCTTTTCTTCTGTTGCCCTCCGCTTCAAGATTTAATATCATCTTAGGATCCTGTCATCTGACATTCTCTTTGTGACCAAACCATTTCAGTCTTCTTCAATAACTTGTGGAATGTCTTTTTGAACATCCATTACTTCTGTGATTTTAGCATTTCTAATTTTGTCTCTTTTTGAATTTCTAGAAATCCTCCTCCAAAATTGCATCTGTCGCCTATAGTTTATGTGCTTGCTCTCTGCTTAATGCCCAATATAGTATAGGGATTTCCAGCCAACCTAGACTCTGCCTGTCACAAGCCAGGAGAAATGGGGAGTGATGGAGGAATAACACCTCTTTAAAAAACCAGGGTTCATTCTGGCCTGGATGATAGTACTTTGTGACAGCTCCTTGCTAGGATACGGCAACTGCTGCCTTGTAAGGATATGTTGGTTCGTCAAAGCCTAGAGGAAGGAAACCTTGAACAAAAATCATCTGGTCCTCCAGGTTGGGGATTATAACAATGGCCCAGCTCCCCATTTTATGGAAAAAAATTAACTATGCTAAAGAAATTGATGTGAAGAAAATATCAACATCTGAATATAATTTATTGCAAGCACATTAATACTACTGAGTTCAGGTAAGATAATTTATTTGAGCAGAGGTTGCTGTTACTAATTTAACTATCATTTAAATATGTACAAATTGAAGACTAAACTCATATATCAATAGCTATCATAGAAAGATTCTGAATTTACAAACCAAATGTCTTGCATAGTTAGGCCTAAATAGGAAAAAAAATGTTAATATTTTTATTCTCAATTGTTGTATTATTAGATTTCAATGGGATACAGGATTTAAATAACTACTATTCTACCCCTCTGGCACACAGTGACAAGAATATAGCCTTCATTAGGTTTATTACATAATATGACCAAATACAGGCAGTAAGACATTTATAAACTTATCAAAAGCATCGGCGTTGGTTGGGAAGAGAGAGAGAGTCATCTTACAGAGGATCAGAATATATAGTCATAGGAATAATCCTTTCCAAGTAATTGTGATTGGTTTCAAAGAGTAGTTGTATGCAGAAATTTCACTATATTATAATACAGTAAAGAGATCTCAACACAGAATGGACAAAAATTTAATAAAGCAACTTCATTTTGGAAAAAATGCAATAATACAAAAAAATCATACTAACTTAAAATTAACAGAAATTCACACTGGGCTATTTTTATGCAGTTTATTTCTAGTGTGCCTACATGTAAAAAAAATTGAGATTCTTATAATTGGTCAATTTCCAACAAAATAGGCATAGATTACATAGAAAAAATATCAAAATAACCAAATAGGTTTATATATAACATAAGACAATTTACTTGCCTTCAGTCATCTGATGACTATCTTAAATTAAAAATTCAGTTAATCAAAAAACAAATCTTGGTACTTATAATAGCTATTTATAGCTAGAGCGAGGAATTATATGAAGAAAATTATAAGAAAATATGAAATCGTAAAGACAAAATATGAAAATTATGACACAGAAATATAATGAAGCTACTATTTTCTAAACTTTTTACATATATTTATATGCATAGACGCACTACGACTTATAAGTGTACATACAGCACAAACAGAACTTATTTATAGCACAAGAAATCAAAATGTTCACTGTATTTTGATTATAATTTTTCATTATTTTTGACCCAATATAAAATATCATATTCATGATCTGAAACAATTTTAATGGATCATACCATAGCATAGTTGTATAAGGAAACGTGGTACAAACAGGGAAGTCGTGAGTTCGAGTCTTGATATGGTCAAGATTTTTAGCTGGACCAGACCTTCTGATGGCATTGTAGACCTGGGATCGACTCAGATCCTAATGGAAGTGAGTACTATATGCATGTTCTGGGCACAAATGCAGCCATCAGGCAGATCTGACAACCCGGCAGACATCTAGTGCCTTTTGTCTAGAAGGATGGAAAATTCAACATGCCACTACCCCAAAGGCCTCCCAAGACTGTAGTGGAATTATTTCATAAATCAAATCTGAGAGTTTATATATAATACAATTAATTAATGTATTGAATGATTTTTAATTATGAAATTTAAACATATGCAAGAAACAAAACATTGCAACCCAAACTAACAAGTTTCCATGAAATATAGCACTGACAAAGTTTAGAGTAGGTACCGGTATAGTTTGGGTTATTGCTATCTTTACATTGCATGAAGATATTAAATTCATGTAGATGCAAATGTAACAATAACATTAAATTGGATGATTTAGAATACAAGTAAACCATTCCAGTATGTCATATTTGGAGAAACAAGATGTTAAAAGTTATTAGTCCATAATTGAATCTAGGGATTGTTTCAGAACTCTCTTTGCAATTACAGTTACATTTAATATTGAACTATAAACATGGTGAAATGTAGTTAGAATTATTTTAACGTTAGTTTTTTTTGTATATATGAAATAGGTCTTGCATAGTGTCTAGTCTTGGTCTACTTGTGCTATGAACAATCAAATTGTCAATTATTAATTTTGTTCATAACACATAGATAGGATTTTTTAAAAATATTTTGTGATAGTAAACTATACAGCCTATCTGTCAGAATTGTTTTGCAGAATGAAAAATTATGCTCAACATCACATGATGTTATGGGAGGATACTCGTATCATGCTATATTTGATACTTTGATGTAAGTGAGAAAAATGCTGGCCTAACCTACATCAACGTTACTAATTTCACAAAGCACTGCTTCAAGTTTCTTACATTTCAATTCTGTAATCTGTTCACAGAGTAAAGACTGTCCTCAGGTAGCAAGAACGAACTGACAGCTACCTGACTACAGAAAATTCCAATATTGTTATTCTACTTATTCATCTAGGCTCATGATCTTGTTCTGGGGGACAAAAAACTCCATCGAACTTGACACTCTGTGACTCATCATCCAATTATTTGCTTTTATAAAGATACTGATAAATTTTCACTTGTCTACCACATTACATTGTCAAAAATTACACAAATACATTCATTTCAAAAATATTTTAATGAATTCCTAGAACTTTTATTGAAAAAAAAATATCGGAATTTGAAAGTTGAAAAATATGGAGGAGTATGAAATTTTCACTAAAATATGAACATTTTGTTAAAATATTATGAAATATGAAGTTTTTTGTTGGTCTTATTTGATTCTGCATATCATAAAATGTAAAGATACTTAACCTCAGCGCTCTCTGACAAATAGTTTAAAACATGAAATTTTATAAAATTTCTCTCTCTATTTATAACAAATATGAGAAAGTTTGAATTTCATATAATTAAACATCGCATTACTTTTTAAATTTTGGTGTGTGCGTGTATTATACCGTACATATATTTCACAAAACTATTACTACGTGTAGGCCTAATTACATTGAATTGTTATAATATTAAACAAACTTCAAAGAAATAAAAATAATATTAAAATGAATAGCACGAAAATGGAAACCAACCCAATTTATTTAAGACTTTTTAAATTTTGGTGTGTGCGTGAATTATACCGTACATATATTTCACAAAACTATTACTACGTGTAGGCCTAATTACATTGAATTGTTATAATATTAAACAAACTTCAAAGAAATAAAAATAATATTAAAATGAATAACACGAAAATGGAAACTAACCCAATTTATTTAAAACTACGTACATATACACTAATTTATAATATTGAAAATAAACTATAATGTAGTATAAAATTAATTATATCAGAATTGAAAACATTGATGCAGTATGGATAAATAATGAAAGCAGACGAATTTTTGCTATGGGAAATAAGAAAACATAAGAAAGATGATGCGCGGATACCCAATTCAGCCAACATAATACGGAGGGAAATTGGAATTCATTACCAACATAACTGAAAAGTTAAGTTAAAACCGGTATACGCAACCGGCGGTTAAAAGCAGGTGGTACAACGCATATTGACGTTGTACTCCTGCTAGCCTTAAGCGTCAGATGACTAACTTGGGAGTTAACCTGAAGTTCGTACAACCGGCCCTAAATGTCTCATTGGGTCGGTTTGTTGACCGCATGTCAATCGTGACATCTTTAGGGAAATAAGCATAAATAAGTTGGAGGGCGTTATGCATCAACCGCCTATGCGCCTTTATGTAAGTTTCGAGGAAAATATGTTTAAAGTTTAGTCAATCTTCAGTACTTATTGTAGCGCCAAACTAGCAATACTGGAAAAGTTACTTTCCTTGTTTGACAGTTATGTTTCAACAATCTAAGAGCGGGAACATTTGGCGCTTAGAAGCATGATTCAATATTTAGATTAGCATTTATGAAGATCTGGTTTAATACCCGTTTGTTGCAAAACACAGAATCTCTGATAGGACTTATGGAGATTACGTTTTTATTTAATAATAAGGCTATCCATCCATCCATAGTAATTCCGCCCGAGGGCAGGTCTTTCACTACAATCATAACATTTTCATGCTATGCTTGCAGCTTTACTAGGAAATTGTAGTTGTGGTAGCTTCCCTTGCTTTCCACACCGGTGGAAGATGATGATGATGATGATGATTATGATGATAAACATGATGATGATGATGGCGTATGATTTCGGGGACCGTTTGGACCTTAAAGTTTTCCTGACATTTGTCTTAAAGGTGAGGAAAAACTCCGATAAAAACCTCACCCACCCGGGCCCGCTGCGTGACAAGGCAGCACGCTACCTCGAGACCACAGCGGTGGACAATAAAGCTATATGTGGCGCTAAAAGTGTGCGTACACTTACTTTAGGAATCAATACAACAGATGGCATCAAAATCTAATGTTTTTAAATGGCGCTTAGCCAGTTGATGCACAACATCATTCAATAAATTTATGCTAATTTCCCTACAGATGTCATTAATGGTATAATGTCAACATACCAACTCAATGAGACATCTAGTAGGTAACTAAGGTACTGTATTACAAGGATGAAGAAGGTAGATACATTTTGGTTAGAGGCATCTTTGTTCAGGCATAAAATTCTTTTAAGAGCTTAAAAATATTCAGACTCGGGACTCACGGCTTAAAGTCCCTTCCAGAGGACTTGCTCCTTGGATATTTCCATCCTAAAAAAAATTCATCGACCCGGCCGGGTTTGAACTAGCGACCCTCGGAACCAGAGGCATGGAACGTAACTAGTCCACCGCGGCCGACAAAATGAATAGCCCTACTAATAATAATAAAGTTCATGGTAAAATTTGTTTGAGATGTTAGAGATTATGAAAATTTATAATATAAAATTATAAATCTGTACCTTATTTTTCAGTCTCTTCAACTTTTAAAATCTTGTAGGCCTTTCGGGATCAGTCCCATCTTCAACAGAAGGTTGTTTGCTACTGTCCAGCTCACATCCAGCCTAGCAGTTGAGGATACTGTAAAACAAGATAAAATTTTATAATTTTAAACAATAATTGTTACATTCTCTGTTTTAGACATGTTTACAAGTACATTTTACTAGCGTAAATTTAAATGGACACTTACAAACAAATGGGGCACGCCGTAGCGTAGCGGTTAAGGCACTGAGCTACAAGCCGGAGGGTCGAGGGTTCAAGTCCCGTTGGGGTCAGGATTTTTAAACTGACCCAAACCCTCTGGCGGCACTATGGCCCTGGGGTCGACTCAGCCTCTAACTGAAATGAGTACCAGACGTATGTTCTGGGGTAAAAGCGGCCGTCACGCAGGGCTGACAACCCGGCTGACATAAAGTGCCGATTGTCTAGAAAAAGTGGGAGCCTTAACCTCCTACTACCCCAAGGGCCTCCGGGCCTGTTGTGGGATCACTTTACTTTACTTTACTTTACTTACACATTCTGAAGAAGTGGCAAATTAAAATATCTAGAAACAAAAATTACAAACAGGAATCTGATAAATGAATTAACTTACTGGCAGCATAGAATTTCTAGGTTCATAGCTACGGGGTCATAAGTTCTCCACAAATCCCTATTCGTTGGTATTGTTTTCCTATCATTTCCTGTAAAATAGGGACGTATACAATAAATTTGAAATTATGGTTAATAATATTCTATTACCTCATTCTTGTCCTAACTACCGGTCACTTCCCCTTTGACTTCCATACGAGGTACAAGAGGGATATAGAAAATTATCCCTCTTTTAATCCCCATTAGTGCGACATATTCTGCCCAATACAGTCTATACATCTTAAAGTTATTTTATGTCTGATTTCCCGTAAAGATAATACAGCTAACTGTTATATAGTTTTCTCCATTTACCTGTCTATCTCTCTCATGAATTCCACTGAAGTAAAATTTTCCGGAGGTAAGAGAGACCCACATTCGAATCTTCAGGCACGGACTACTTCAGGAGAACTATGGCGAAGGTTTAAACAGGAACGTGGTGCAAAAAAAGAAATTAACTCTGGAAACATATGCTACCATATTATATTACAGGGACTCTTTAAAATACCGACTTCCCTCCAAAAAAAGTTAAACTAAAAACGTATAAAACGGTGATTTTTCTTGTTATAGGCCAAGTGTAGATATAATAATGCATCCGAAACATGGTCCCTTACTTTGAAAGAGAAGACGGATTACGAGTATACTATTAACTAACTATTTGGTACTATCGAACCCATAGCATCATGGTCGTGCGGACTTAAGCTCTCCATACGTCCCTATCCTAAGCAAATGTTTTCCAATCTTCCTCTTTATGTTATATTTACCTCAAAGTATGGTTAATATTATTCCCTCACCTCATTCTTGTCCTGCCTATTGGGCGCTTTCTCTCTGGTTTTCCTACAAGGAGTTTCCATATCCTCCTGTATAATCCATTTCCCTCAAATAATGGTACAAACTACTATATTTTATATATAACATATTTTAAAATAAATAAATAGCATAAAGGATTAGTAATGGAAGAAAAACCACTGGAATGTTAAACTCTATACTGTAGAGTAAAAACGCCATTAACAGAACAAAACAACTAATTTATAAGTCCATACTACAGGGTGATTCATAAATATGGCTATACGTTTGATCGAATTTTGTGACGAAAATATTATTATTAAAGGAAATATGATGTTATGATTGGAAAGTGAATCCTTCAAATTACAACAATAGAACAAAACAAATCACTTACAACAACACTAAGCAAGTCACTTTATTGCTTCAAACTCAACAATTATCTTCGTTGTTTCTGCATCCGTGCTAATGCGAGGCCTTCCAGGAGGTTTGATTTTCTGGATCCTTCCCGTTTCCAGCAGTCGTTTTCTCCACTTCCCCACAGTCGACGGCTGCAATGCTACGTTAAACTCACGTCTTGCTCGTCTTGCCAGTCTTGCGGCCTCACGATCATTAGCATGCAGCAATTGTAATTTGCTCTTGTATATTCAACGCCATTTTGACTAATGACGTAAGTTCTACTCTGTTTTGTTTTATTCCATTGTTGTAATTTGAATAATTGCCTTTCCAAAGGTAATTTCAAATTTCCTGTAATGGTAATATTTTCATCACAAAACGCGATCAAACGTACAGCCATATTTATGATTCACCCCGTATAATGTTTGAACAATGACACAACAACATGCCAACAGAATAACTACAGTTGAAACGGATTTTTGGAGAAGAACTGCAAGAAAATCTCGACAGCAAAGAATTAGAAATACAGAAATTATAAAATGGATGAATGCAGAAAGAAATATAATGGATGAGATTGAATATAGAAGGCTAAAATGATATGGACACATGAGAAGAATGCAGGATGGAAGACTAACTACCAAAGGTTGTCTATCCATGGAAAATTTAAAGAAGGAGCATAAAAGGAATATAGAACACCCTGGAAGAATAACATTCAGAATTCAATGATGAAATTTGGTGTAACGGATGAAGACACAGAGGACGGAAAACGATGGAGAACTTTAATGAGGGAAATATGTGAATGTTTGTTACAAACTGATAGCCTATAAGTCCGTAGTCATTTATGTATTTTTTTAAATTCATGTTTTTAAATTCATTTTTTATACTTGGACCATGTCATAAATGAATGGCATGAACAAATTAATATAAATAGTGTATTGACAACTCTGCTTTTTGCAGACGATCAAATAATAATGACAACATCAGAAAATGTTTTACAATTCCTTTATACTTTAAATAATATCTCTCTAAAATACAATTTAACAATATCTACATCTAAAACAAAAATATTAGCTATGAAATGAAAATATGCAATAAGAACAAAAATAATGATAAACAATGTAATTATAGACCAAGTTCAGAATTTTAATTATTTGGGATGCCATTTAGGCAATGACAGAAATTTAGATAAACACACTAAAATACAACGATTAAATTATCTATGTGGCACAATTAAACGCACTTTATTGAATAAGACTAGAAAATAAACTATTTTGAAGTTTTACAAATTATTGGCAGTTCCATCTCTTATCTATGGATGTGAAACCTGGACATTAACAAAGACAGATAGTAAACAAATAGAGGCTGCTGAAATGAAGATGTTGAGAGCAATAGCAGGATACCAAAGGACCGATAAAAAGAAAAACGAAGATATAAGAAGAGAACTTAATATATTTAATCTCTGTGAAAGAATAAAATATTATCAAAATGCTTATCTTCAGCACGTATTACGAATGAATGAACAGCGCATACCAAGAAGAATGTATAATTATAAACCAAAAGGGAGAAGAATGTTGGGAAGACTATTGAAGAGATGGAAGGACCAATTCGACCTATAATGAGATCGGAAGAGACCATTGGACTTAATCCTTGTTGTTGATGATGATGATGATGATAAAATTCATTTTAATTACTAAGATTTGTTGGAGAAAACCCTAAATGACGAGAAAAATTCTCAAAATGAATGAATATTTTAAAATTATTCGAAACAATTTTTAATCAAATTTATTTTGTTAGGCGTTGATTTAACACTTTGATGAGAGGAGCAGATTGTTCTAAGAAGCTTTTGTTGAAACAACATTTAACTTGTCAGCAATACTCAGATACTAACGTAAGTTAGAAATTGGCTTGAATCAAGATCATGCTCTGTGGACTTCAAAGAGAGAAACAATATGATTGTTCGTAGGCAGTCTGGTATGACAACGGCCTGCGAACAGGACATACAAGAGGGATGGTGAGAGGTGGATGGAAGGGGGTTAACACAAAGAGCAATTTAATTAGGAATTCAGTTAAATTAAAGAGCCCCGCTAGTGTAGAGGCTTCAACCAACTCCCTCTCCCATCCCTCGTTAGTACTAATCTCTCTTTGCTTAAACAACGTCGAAGAGGATTCATCCCTTATGAGAGGGATACAATTTCACCACCCACTTGCCTCCGCTGAAACAAGAGGTGTGGCATCAGCAAAGGTAACATTAACTTTTCCCTAATATACAAGTGCATTATTTATATGACTCGTACGTTACCATTCTTGTAATTGGAATATCTCACTAATCACGACATAGAATCAGAAAGCAGAATATTATTAATTCTCCCTATAGGTATATTCACAGCTAATACTTAACAAATACAAAGGTAATATTATATGTAAGTCTCCTTCACAAACGAAACACTCACTGTTGGTGGATTTATTAATTTTGATTTATCGATGAAACGTTTCCAAAATATGGTCCACAAACTGGTAAATATGTCAAAACATATTTTCTTCTTCTTCTTCACGGTTTAGGTTTATTTATCTAGCCTGTTCCGGCTCCAAATTGCTGCTCTTTTCATATTTTCCTTGGTCTTCCCAAACTTCTTCTTCCTCGTGGTGAATAGTTGTATGCTGCTTTTGGTATTCTATTCTCAGTCATCCTTGCCAAATATTCTTTCCAGTTTGTTCTGTATTTCTCTATTGTTGTGTTTAATTCCTCTGCTTTTAGTTGTCTTATTTCTGTGTTTTTTTTTTTGTCTGTTCTTTGATATCCTGCTATTGGTCTGAGGAATCTCATTTCAGCAGCTTGTATTCTGGCAGATTGTTTTGTTGTCACTGTCCATATTTCGGATCCATAAGTAATAAAAGGCATTGTCTTGTATAATTTCATTATAGAGTCTTTCCTGGCTTTGTTTTTCAAAGTTCTTTTTAGTGTTCCTGTTTTATAATTAAACTTACGTATTTAGTTTGTCATTTATATATGTTCCGCTGTGTATGATATTCGCAACCTATTTTTAATAATGTTATTTATTTTTTTATTACCAATAGCATATAGGGCCTATAGGACCTATAGTACATATATTTCAAAGTGATACCCAAATGAGCAGACATTCGTTTTCTACCTCATTCAAAATACATCAAAACATGTGAAGTAGTATTTCAATTTCAAAAACTCTATTCTTTACTTGTGATGCGACTTTTTTAAAATCCTTCAAAAACTCCTGTGAAATGTTATTCCTAGGGTTCCATTTTTCAAATTAATTCTCACCAATTACGATGATCTTTACATTTTTTCTAACGATTATTTCAATATATTTTTCAATGACTATTTAACTCATACCACAAATGGCAATAAATGACCAATTAGGCCTACATTTCAATGAATTTTGATTTACAAACAATCACAGTCTTTTTCACCTGGATTTTATCTCTTTCATTTTATCAAGTGGCTTCCAGATTGTATGTAGCTTAGAGTGCACGAATGTTACCAGATTCTGCTTGCGAGATATAATAGAAAAACATTCGTAGCAATTGATTATATCACAAAAAGAAAAAAAAAAGAAACCACTGTTTGCACTTTCTTAAACGTATTATTTCCCAGGAATTAACGTTGCAGAAAAATATAATTGACATAGGCCTATTTACATCATAGGACATCAGAAATTAATTATTAACCTGTATTCATGTGTTTCATTTTTTCTCCACTAGGGTGCATTCTTACAATATTGCTATTCTATTTGGCAATAAATATGATCTGGTTGCAGTGATGAACAAACGAAACATAACGTTTCTCATTTGTCTTCAAACATCGCCGTTTACATTAAATATATAAATATTTGAAAATAACTATATTTAAATAATGATTTGTGAGTAAACAGCTTAATTTGATTCGTTAAATTGTCCTAACAAACGCCACTCTTGATTTCCAAAATTTAGAAATCACTCGTGGCATTACTTATGATAATTAACTACATGTACGTAGGATGAAGACGTGGCAGCCATATTGATTTTAACGACTATTCTAAGCAAAAACAAAGTCATGTTCCAGTGCAGCCAACATAGAGTATGTACTAATTAACGGTACACATAAACTTCAGAATTACAGAACTTACTATTTATTTTTGGGCGTTGTATTCTTTCACAGGTTAGAGAGCTTAAATTGCATTAGGTAAGCTTTTATGTTGGTCTTTCACAGGTTAGAGTACTTAAATTGCATCAGGTTAGTTTTTAGGTTCGTTAAATATCGTGTAGAGTGTATTTTGGCTGGATCCCTTGATTCCATAGTGTAAGCCGCTTCGCGTTTGTTGGCGCATGCGCATGGTGTAGGCCTATGATTGGAACTTACAAAATTTTTTTCGCGTCACACGTTGTAAAGAATCTCCCTTAAAAAAACTTGGTTAATTATTAGGACACTCATATATTGCTTAAGTACTTTAAATGAAAACTAAAAGCAAGAATGAAAATTGACACAACAATTTTTAATCAAAATTGGAAGCGATATGGAATTTGAAGTTTATCTTCTTGTATTAGCAATTACTACATTGAAAAAAAATTGATCCTACTGCAGATCTTGGAAGGCTCCTGAGGTAGAAGAAGGTTAACACTCCCTAAGTTCTAGGTAGTTGACATGACAAATCAGCCGGGTTGTCAGCATTGGTTGACGAATTACATGTGTTTAACGCATCGCCTTAATGAGTAATCTAGTAGGAAAGTAAGTTATTATTTGTATGGATCAAGGCCGGTTAAATATTGCACAGAGGCATTTTATTCAGGCTTGCGGTTCTTTCACGAGCCTGAAAATCTTCAGATTCGGGACCCATGGCTTAAAGTCCCTCCCGAAGGACTTGCTCTTTGGCTTTTTCCAACTTAAAAGTCAATCGACCACAGTCAGGTTTGACCCTCGGGATTAGCGGCAAGTAACATGACCAGTAGACCACCGCGTTCAACAGTATGATTAAAATAAATAAATTATCCGGTACTCAATTCTCAAAGTTTTTATATACACCGAATTTTTTGCATTATAAATCCCGGACATACCCTCTGGATTGATTGTTTTTGCAGTTTTTGAGAATAAAGTTCTTATGAAAAATTTTGGACCAAAGAAAGATGATAGACAGGTGAATGGAGAAGACTACTAACAGTGAACTACATGGTGTTTATAGGAAGTCAGATAGGCTATAATAAGAACAGTTAAGTCTCGTAGACTGCGATGGGCAGAACATGTGGTACGAATGGGGAATGCAAGACGTGCATGGAAGCTTCTTGCAGCAAAACCAGAGGGAAAACGTCCAGGTGGTAGGCCAATAATGAGGTGGGAGAATAACATTAACTATGATTTGAGGAAATTAGATTATACAGGGAATGATTGGAAAACATTAGCTCAGGATAGGGATGTATGGAGAGCTTATTTCCGCGCGGCCATGAACCAACGGGTGCGATAGCGCCAGTTAATTATCCGGTGTATGACCTTAGATGTTAAAGCGTCTATCGAAATAAAAATAAAGAAAAAGAAAAGTTTAATAAAGGACAATTGCAAAGATAAAACAATTTCAACTGAAAGTCTTAGCAAGATTTATTTTCCAACTTTAAATCCGCACTGAAATGTTGGATGAGTTTGGTTTTTAAAAAGCGTTTTATTATACAGTCCTAGTTGGAATATTTTTTCTTCCTTTCTGCTTGTTTCTTATCCCTTAATGAGATTTAAACGCGTTTAAAGTTGAGGAATTTTAATGAATTAATGTTGTCGTGGCTAACAGCTTTGTAGCATTTCCCAGCAGATGGAACTAAGTAATGTCGGGGTAATTATAACCACAAGGATGCTCCATCTTCCTTTTGAAGAAAGAGACATTTTCTACACCTTCAAATGAACTGTCTTTTCATTGTTATCCTATGTTAAGAGCATCATGTGAAAATTCATCTCCATAAATCCAATCTACCTCATCCGTACCTTTAAACATTTTAACTTGAAATTTTCGTATTATAAAAGACAAGCAAATTACATTAAAACGAATTAATAACAGTGATTGTTGTATTCTATGATATAGAAAATTATCATAAGTAATGCCACGAGTGATTTCTAAATTATCCAAAAATTCACGACTCACGAAGTGAGGAGTGAATTTATCTAGAGAATTTGGAAATCAAGAGTGGCATTTGTTAGGACTATTTAACGAATAAAATTAAGCTGTTTACTCACAAATCATTATTTAACTATAGTTATTTTAAAATATTTATATATTTAATGTAAACGGCGATGTTTCAAAACAAATGAGAAACGATAGGTACGCTTCTAGTGCTTCTTTTGTTTATCACTGCAACCAGATCATACTATTTATTGCCAAAGGAACGCAATATTGTAAGGAGGAGCTTTCTTTAATATGGTAATTATAACACTGATAAATATTTGGTGAAACACGACTCTGATTGGTTGTAAAACAGAAATCATTGAAACGTGATTGGTCATTGACTCCCATTTGGGGCATGAGTTAAATAGTCATAAGTAATGCCACGAGTGATTTCCAAATTATCGATAAATTCACGACTCACGAAGTGAGGACTATTTAACGAATAAAATTAAGCTGTTTACTCACAAATCATTATTTAACTATAGTTATTTTAAAATATTTATATATTTAATGTAAACGGCGATGTTTGAAAACAAATGAGAAGCAATAGGCACGCTTCATCTGCTTCTTTTGTTTATCACTGCAACCAGATCATACTATTTATTGCCAAAGGAACGCAATATTGTAAGAATGCTCTCTAGTGGAGAAAAAATGAAACACATCAAACTGTATATTAATTCATTTCTGATGTCGTATGATGTAAATATGACAATTATATTTTTCTGGATTGTTACCCGGGAAAAAATACATTTAAGAAAGTGCAAACAGTGGTTTCTTTTTTTGGTGAATTGCTACAAATGTTTTATATTAACTCCCGCATGCGGCATGTGTTGACATTCATGCACTATATATACAATCTAGTAGCCGTATTTCTCGTGGGCTCAGTCACTGCAAAATAATGGTTAGACCTGTTCAGAATATTAAAAAGGAGGACCCTTCTTTAATATGGTAATTATAACACTGATAAATATTTCGTGAAACACGACTCTGATTGGTTGTAAAACAGAAATCATTGAAACGTGATTGGCCATTGAGTCCCATTTGGGGCATGAGTTAAATAGTCATAAGTAATGTCACGAGTGGTTTCCAAATCATCTATAAATTCAGGAGTCACGAAGTAAATTTATCGATGATATGTAAATCAAGAGCTGTTAGGACTATTTAACGAATAAAATTAAGCTCTTTACTCAAAAATCATTATTTAGGGCCTAAATATAGTTACCGTTATTTTAAAATATTAATATATTTAATGTAAATGGCAATGTTTGAAAACAAATCAGATATGTTAGGGTATGCATATTCACTGCAACTTGATCACAGTATTTAGGCGTATTGCCAAGTAGGATCACAATATTTTAAAAATCACTCTGGTGGAGAAATAATGAAACACATTAAACTGTATATTATAATCAACATTATAGGTCATTCATTTTTTTAGTAAACATCTCAGTAAAATAACGGAATCTGTTCATTATTTGCTATATTAAAATGTAGGTCTATTTGTTGGAGAAAAATAATGCTCAGAGCTGTTCGTAATATTAAAAAGGTGGATCTTTCTTTATAACAAAAGTAGGAGCTGATAAAGAGAAATCGATAAAGAGCGAGGTGAAACACGACTGTCTTTGCTTGTAAAACAAAATTGATTGAAACGTGATTGGTCATTGACTACCATTTGGGGCATGAGTTAAATAGTTATAAAAAATAAAGTGCAAATATATAATCCAATAGCAAAAATTCTTGCATTGATTGACTCCAATTTTGTTGATGATAAAGAAGGACGTGATAGCATTATGAACTCTAGAGTAAGGGAATGAAATATGGAAATTTAGGCTAATAAAAGTTTACAATTAAAACTCGTATCAATGCAAAATTAATTTTCAGGACAGTAGACATATTGAAAATTAAAAAAAAAAAGTAAAGCAATGTACAACTAACTAAAACTAACTCAGTGGTACTATCGAACCCTTTGGATCATGGTCGCGCGGACATAAGCTCTCCATACATCCCTATCCTTAGCTAATATTTTTCCAATCATCTCCTGTATAATCAATTTCCCTCAAATTATGATTAATTTTATTTTCCCACCTCATTCTATGCCTATCTACTGGGCACTTCCCCTCTGGTTTTCCTACAAGTACTTTCCAAGCCCCTGTTTTATTTCCCATTCGTGGGGGCTGGAAACTCCTTGTTGGAAAACCAGAGGAATGACACCCATTAGGCAGGCCAAGAATGAGGTGGGAGAATAACATTAATCATGCTTTGAGGGAAGTTGCCTACAACAAAAATTTATGTTCAGATTTTGGTAGGCCTATTTGATCGCTAGATATATGGTATGGAATCAAATTTGTTTGGGTATATGAAGAGAATGCAAGAAGAGCGTTATCTAGAATAATGTAGGAATAGTGCCCGCTTGGGAGAAGAAAGCACAGAAAACCTCGCAATTAAGGAATAATAATGGAAGATAAGCTATTAAAGTAAGTCTAAATGTACGAGTATAAATATATTTTGTTTTTGTCTAATGCCACAGGTCGTCTCTTACGACATTTCTGGCTTACTCCCCTGGCTTTGGCAGAATTGTAATCCATTTCTTTAGGTTGGGGCACCTTGAAGGCGGAGTGACGTAACCCCGATGATATGATGAGTGATAAATGATAATGAAACGCCAGGAGAATTCTTAACCTAAATTCCAGACCATGGGTAACCACAGGAATAATTCCCTTTAAGAAAAAATCGTATGGTTTGATCGGGAATCGAACCCGGGACCTCATGAACTGTAGTCAGAAACGCTGACCGCTAGCCCATGAGACTGGTCTCAATGTAAAATATTATGAGAGTACTAATTATAGTTTTTTCGTTGTTTTCTTCTATAGTCAAAGTAAATGTTCATCATAGAAACATTGATTATTAATGATTTCATAATTGAATAGTTGCCCCGAAATCTTGTTAGGAACCCAAATATGAAGCCTCGGAAGGATTGGATATCTGGAGGATATTCATTGACGAGGCGAAAGTCCTTATTGGGCTGTAGTGCCATTGAAGAAGAAGAAGAAGAAGAAGAATAGTTGTCCCGAAAACAGATCTAACTCATAAAATGCTACTCAATACCCGACTATATTTTTCCGCCATTTTGTTACGTATAGATCATTATTTTCTTGAATGTCAACATTTAAAAATGAATAAAAAGATCTGGAAGAGAGCAGGGATCGTTTTACATGCATCTTGCCGTGATATTCTTCAGGTATAGGCCTATCACTAATCCACTGAAAACTCAACTTTCGAATTTTTGTGGGTTAGATCACTTTTCGGGGCAACTATTCAATTAATTTAAATTAGCCTATAGCAATGAACTTATTCAGGGGTCAAGGGTAAGGTAAAGGTAGCACCTTTGTTAGGGTTGACCCTACACTAGTCCTCACCAACCCAGGGTTAAGTGGAGGAGATATACAAGACCTTTATCTTTGATGAAGCTATACAGTAGGTCTAACCAAGACTGTCCGTACGTGGTGAAGAACCACATCCTGCAAGGAATGTTTAATTGAACACGGAGGATCTAGACATGGCTGTCGATAAAAAGATCCAACACACTTTACCCCAAGTGTGAGTATTGGTAAAGGTGTAGGAGAAGGAAGACTCCGAAAATAAACTCGGGAAGAGGACTCTCGTAAGCCGAGGAGAAGGCAACCTTCTAAGACAAAGGGACCCCAACAGAAATCGTCCGATCCTCCAGGTTGGAGGTTGTGCGTCCGGCTGGGAACCCACCAAGTAAAACTATCTTTCTCAAAAGTCTCACACGATTAAGCCGGACGGAATTATAAATGACGAATTGGATTACGGAAAAAAGGGGACAAGCGATTAGGTAGGAACAAGGAATGACAGAGGACAGGATACCAAAGATGGCACTGATGTAGGCTATAATCCTGGAAGACGAAGATCGGTGGGAAGACCAATAAAGCGCTGGGCTGAACAGATGTGAGATCGGAACAGGCAAACACCTAATCCATGAAGGATGATGATGAACTTATTCAGAAAGGAAATGGCCACATAGGTAGGCCTGCATATGGATACACAGCTTACAGTACACAACTACGTTGTCTATTCTACACTTGATATGATCTTAGATTTTTTTTCTATTTATCGTTGAGTAGTTGTCAAAGATGTCATTAGCTCTCTCTCGCATTCCAATATTTAGCAGAAAGACTGATAAATGGAACTGGTGCCAGAAGAACGCGTTCACTGTTTTTCTTCTACAAATAAGATTACATGCAGTTACAAATTTTGATGAGAAATTGTAGCTATAGATCCTATAAGTTATACAATTTTTCAGAAAATTTTATAAAACATTATTAAAATAAAAAAAAACAGTTATTTTAACTGATTCAAAAGTACTATCTTTGTTAAACCTTCTGATTTAAATATCCATCCATCCATAGTAATTCTGCCCGAAGGCAGGTCCTTCACTGCAATCACAGCATTTTCATGCTATGCTTGCAGTTTTACTAGGGAATTGTAGGTGTGGTAGCTTCCCGTTGCTTTGCACACCTGTGAAGGATGATGATGATGATGACAATGATGATAAGGATGATGATGATGATGATGGTCATATGAATTCGGGGACCGTTTGGACCTTAAAGTTTTCCTGACATTTGTCTTACAGATGAGGAAAAACCCCGATAGAAACCTCACCCAGAAAAACTGCCCCGACCGGGGATCGAACCCGAGCTCGTTGCGTGACAAGGCAGCACGCTACCTTGAGACCACAGCGGTGGACGATTTAAATATAAAGTCACAAAATTCTCAAACCGCTCTCCAATATTAACAAACAAGTCATTTTCCAATGGATTCTTGCTTTATGTTTGTTTGGCTAAAAAGGGGAACAAGATTAAAATTAATTGAGACCCTTAGAAGCCAAGGGGTATAAATAACAAAAGGTCAGTTATGAGTGAAGACACTCCACATGTGGTTGTCTTAGTAGTTTTCTTTTCAGCCAATAGATTTCAGCACAGATAGATTTTTACTTCTATCCATTGGCCACTCAGATTAGTATCTGCTTTAACTAGTAAAATTTACACTAGTAAAATTTACACTGAATTCCAAAATTACCCTTTGGCTTCTAAGGACCTCAATTCATCCTCTACTCTGCTGTTAAAAATTATAAAATCAACATATTATCATGAACTATTTTAATTATAATCCTAAAATCTAAATAAGGATAAAATGAAAAAAATAATTATTGGATATAAAGAAATTTAAATGATTGCACATAGACCTATATGAAGTGTAAGGATATTCACTCTACATCCACCCATAGTAATTCTGCCCGAAGGCAGGTCCTTCACTGCAATCATAGTATTTTCATGCTATGCTTGCAGCTTTACTAGGGAATTGTAGGTGTGGTAGCTTCCCGTTGCTTTCCAAACCGGTGAAGGATGATGATGATGATGATAATGATAAGAATGATGATGGTGATGATGTCCGTATGATTTCGGGGACCGTTTGGGCATTAAAGTTATCTTGACATTTGTCTTACAGGTGAGGAAAAACCCCGATAAAAACCTCACCCAGAAAAACTGCCCCGACCGGGGATCGAACCCCACTATACATAGTAAATCTATTAAGTGGGACTATAGATCAGATGTCAGTTATTCTCTCAACCTCTTGAAAAATTATCAGACACAGTGGCAAAAGAGATAATTAATATTATAATATTTTCTAATAAATATCAATATTTTATATCAAACTATTAAGAATTAAATCATTTCATATTTCATAAAATACAGTATTAAAACAAATAGTGCATGCAACCATTTATATTTTTCTAGCTACTCAGTAGGCGTATTACAGGTAATACATACCAAATTAGGCTAATAGTTTATTCCTAATTAAAATACACTATTAGTTTAAATATGGAAATAAAATAAATGAAAAGTGGTCTAAGCACGGGCTTAAGGAGGTCACTGGGTCAGTGGAAGGTTACGGCTCCTACCTTCCTAAACAATCGGCACGAGATGTCAGCTGGCTTAAAGAGCGCCTTTTCTCCTAGAACAAACATATGTTACTCCTTTTAGTTAGAGGCTGAGTCGACCCTAGGGCTGTGGTGCAGCTATAAAGATGAGGCCAGTTTAAATATCCTGATCCGCCAGCACTCAAATCCCCGACTTTCAGCTTGTAGTTTTATTTATTTACATACAGATTTTTAATGTTTCTGTGCCTAAGTTTTATTTTCCTTCTCCATTCGTCTCTATCCATCCACTCCATGCCCTTCAGTCCTCTTGTTCTCATTCCAGTTCTTATTTTTTGCATCCATGAGTTTCGAGGTCTTTGTTTCCTTCTTGTTCCAGGTGGACACCATTCCAATGTTTTTCTGGGTAACCTTTATTCTTTCATTCGTCGTACCTGCCCATACCAATTTAATTGCTTATATCTCATAGGCCCTATAATCTACTATTGAATATCTAATATACATTTTTTCTCGTATGACAATATTTCTTTTTATTTATTTTTTATTTTTGAACATCTTGCTGCTCTCCTTATGAAATCCATTTCCATCTACATACCTTTTTGTTGAATTTCCAAACTTCAGCTCCAAATGTGACAATACTTCACCCTATTGAATTATATATTTGTAACTTATTTTTTCTGGTTATGTGTCTCTTCCATAAGACTCAATTCATCATTGCTGTTATTGCTCTACCTTCATTTATTCTGTTCATAATATCACTTTCTTATTTATCCTCTTTATATACTTTTACTCCCAGATACTCAAATTCTTGTAGTTTATTGCCTTAAATAACTACGCTACGAAGTGCCCCATAGAATAAAATATGAATGATTCTCGTTCGTTCCACTGGGAACATGGCGGCTGCTTCCCTAGTGGAAGTTTCATGACCACACTAATTTAATTACGCTTGTTTCTCTATGGATGTCAGTGACAGATATGTGGTTAGTACATCGCTTCGAGGCAACACCTAGTAGGAAACTAAGGTATTAGGCCTACTCGGATGGACGAAGGTCGGTTAAATTTTGCTGAAGGACCTTTTTATTCAGGCTTGATGCTATTTTCATCATCATCATCATCATCATCATTATTGGTTCTACAGTCCGTTGTAGGTCTTGACCGCCCCTACAATGCGCATCCATTCGTCCCTCTTCTCCGCTTTTCTTCTCCATCCTCGTACACCCAGTGTCCGCAGGTCGTGTTCAACGCTGTCCAGCCATCTAATCTTACGACGTCGAACTCTTCGGTTTCCATTTATAAATGTCAATGTGACTTTACGACATGTGTCTGATTCCTCTTCCCTGCAGAGATGTCCCAGCCATCTAATTCTTGCCATCTTTGTTTTAATGATTGATGTTCTTTTACGAGCCCGAAAATCTTCCGATTCGGAAATAATGGCTTAAAGTCCCTCCCGGAGGACTTATCTCTTGGGCTTTTCGGACTAAAACTAAAATATAGGAGTCGTCAATTAATATTATGAGAAAAACGAGAAAGAAAAGAGTCGAATTTCCAATGCAGGGAGATTAAGCATAGGCCAATCAGGTAACAGGAAAATAAGGGAAGAAGATAAAAATTCACGATTTGGTCCCTTATTGTACAACCTTCATGTGCCATGTTATAGAATTTAATTTAGCCTATAATAAAGACAGCCTCAAAATCTCGGCATATTTCATTATTAAATCTTTGATCTTATAATTTTATGAGTTATATTTTGAGAGGTTATCCGTATTTTAGACTTTTGAAATACGATATTTGGTTTTCGAGTAATAATTTTTATTGAATTCTTACGATATTAAAAGTTGAATTTTTAATCATTAAATATTTTTTGGACGTCTAAATTGGTTTGGCATTTTTTTAATAATTCATAATAATGGAAAAATTAGTAATTAAATAAACACTTTATTTTGCTATTAATCAATAATTAAAAGTCCTAGATTTCAAATTTAAAAAATAATAATTAGGCTCTATAAATCTAGGATCAAAGATTTCAAAGGACTAATCACATAGGCCTTATAGATCTCTCAGAAGTCAAATTACTTACAAAGTATTAAAAAGTTTTATAAAAAATATAAGGCAAAGAATTATTTTAATTAAACACTGTATTAATAATTAGAATGGGGACTGAATATGTATTTACAGAAAACAGAATATATGTGTTTGGGAAATGATGTGGATGACCTCATACTCGAAACTAAGGAAATAAAAAAATGTGAAAATTGTAAATATCTTGGGTCAATAATTAACTTATATGTTTAGGTACATGCGAAAGAAATTGCAATGACAAAAAATGTAACTAAGACATTGCGTAGAATAATTTGAAACAAAAATATTACAAAGGAAACTAAAATGAAAATTTATAAGAACATAATACAGAATATTTTGTCATATGGAAGTGAAACTTGGTCTTTGACGGAATTACAAAAGAATAAAATTAGAACAGTTGAATTTGATTATCTTAGAACGAGCCTTCGAAAAACAAACAGGATAAAATAAGAAATTATTTCCTTTGGAGAGAAATTAATATCACCACATTTGTTGTTAAGAGGATTGAAAATCAAACTCTTAAATGGTATGGCCATGTACAGAAAATGGAAGATGAAAGATGGCCAAAAAATATATACCAATGGTCACATCCTGGAGAAATAAACGTGGCAGACCAAGATGGAAATGGAAAACGTACGTCAGAACTATAATGGACGATAGGAATTTGGAAGAAGGAGATTGGAATGATAGAAATAAATGGAAATTGAAGACGGGAAACCTATAATTGGGGAAAGCCGAAGAAGAAGAAAAAGAAGGTTAATAATTATAATCTTTATAAGGGTAAAGCATAAAAGTCAGTAATTCTTTAATGAAATAAGCTTGTGGTCTTAAATTATTATTGTTAGGCACTACAGGCCTACATACATAGTATAAAATTGAATTTCCAATAAAAAACCAACTCCAATTTCTTCCGATTTTGTTTTATTACATTAACTATAGGCCTATTTGAGTAGTCACACAAAATAATCTAATTCTAACTCCAACTTCATTAAATTAGAAAACCGATAAAATTAGTGAGAGAAATATATATATATATATATATATATATATATATCTTCTTCTGAAAATTTTAATTTTCTGGTAAACGTAAAGTGATCCCTCTTCAGGCCTCAGGTGACTCTTGGGGTAGTAGGAGGTTAAAACTCTTAGGACTCCCACCTTTCTAGATAATTGGTACTAGATGTCTGTTCTACGTGATGCCCACCTTTACACCCAGAATATGCGTGTGAGAAGTTACTCATTTCCTTTAGAGACTGAGTCAACACCAGGACCATTGTGGAGCCAGAAGTTTTAGGGCAGTTTAAAAATCCTGACCATATCGGTACTCGAACCCCTGACCTTTCAGCTTGTAGCTTATTATCTTAACCAGCTACGCTACGGTGCGACCCTTAGTTATCTGGGGTTCGGTCTTTTATATTACATGATTCCATTAATAAATGTTAATACCTGTTAAGATATTTTATTCAGACAGGCGAATGGAGAAGACTATTTAAGAATGAGCTACATGATCTTTATAGAAAACCAGATATGATGAGAACAGTTAAGTCTCGTAGACTGTGAGGGACAGGACATGTGGCACAAATGAGAAATGAAAGGGGATTGGAAGTTTCTTTTAGGAAAACCAGTGGGAAAACGCTTAGTTGAGATGGGACAATAACATTAACCCTTAAATTGCAAAACGCTTATTTATCGTGTCAGTTATTTAAATGAGGCGGACCGCAGTGAAAACGAAATGGTGCGTAATTGTTATTGTGAGGTATAACTTATTGTGAAATTCTAAAAAAAAAAAAAATGAGTAATGTCTTCTCGTTAGTTCTTTCTCTCTTTTTATTAAAATTATTAAAGAATGAAACCATTTGATGTATCTTGTAGGCTACATTTTTAATTTAAGGGTTAACCATGATTCCATCTATAGTAATTCTGCCCGAGGGCAGGTCTTTCACTGCAATCATAGCATTTTCATGCTATGCTTTGCAGCTTTACTAGGGAATTTTAGGTGTGGTAGCTTCCCGTTGCTTTCCACACCGGTGAAGGATGATGATGGCCATATGATTTCGGGGACCGTTTGGACCTTAAAGTTTTCCTAACATTTTTCTTACAAGTGAGGAAAAACCCCGATAAAAACCTCACCCAGAAAAATTGCCCCGGGCCCGCTGCGTGACAAGGCAACACACTACCTCGAACCATGATTTGAGGGAAGTAAATTATACAGGGGATGATTATAAAACATTCGCTCAGGATAGGGATGTATGAAGAGTTTGTGTCCGCGCGGCCCTTAATCTATGGGTTCGATAGTGTCAGTGAGTTATTTAGTTAAGATATTTTATTAGTATCGATACACATATTCTTATCAAAATACTCAGGTATAGGTACTCATTTTATCGTGGCGTTTAATCTTCTCGCCCATTTAGGATATATGTTAAATTAATTAAAAAAGAACAGACATAAAAGTAAAATGTTATGATGAAGAAGACATTTAGTGTTTTCTGAATCACATGTCATCTAGAATTTGTATGTTGAAAGGAGCTACTGTTTCCCCATGAAGAAGTTAGTAAATTATACCTGAAAACTTTGCAACGCTTGGCATATTTTCGCGGAAACTTCTTAAGGGGTCGCTTTGTTGTGAAGGGTCCAGACAGAAGATGTACTCATCTGTGAAATACCTCCTGTATTGTCAAGTCCGACAAATCCCCCTAATTCCCTGGCGCCGGACTTCACTATTTTCACATTATTGAAGGTGACGGCCTGAACCTACTGTGGTGTACACACAAATCTTCTATTCAGACTCCCAACGTTCCTTGTGCAGTCTACTGTATGATATCCACCAAACATCAAGTAGACCTACTCAATACTTCATTGTATTATCGATACTTAGTTATGTAACCATAAGTTGCCCAACGATTTATAGATTCACCGAACGAATTGGGTCAAACGTGGCGTTTGAAACTCGTATTTCAGAGTTCTCGGATTCAAACCCTAGTGCCGATAACCTGTGATCTTATTTTCTCTTGTCTTTTCTCAATTGCCATAAGTAATGCCACGAGTGATTTCCAATTTATCAAGATTTGGAAAGGGGATATATTTGTTAGGACTATTTAACGAATAAAATTAAGCTGTTTACTCACAAATCATTATTTAACTATAGTTATTTTAAAATATTTATATATTTAATGTTAACGGCGATGTTTGAAAACAAATGAGAAAGGTTTGTTGTGTTTAATTTGTTCATAACTGCAACCAGATCATATTTATTGCCAAATAGAACAACAACATTGTAAGAATGCACCCTAGTGGAGAAAAAATGAAACACATCAAACTGTTTATAGCCAACTTTATAAGTTATTAATTAATTTATGATGCAAATATGTAAATATGATGTAAATATGTAAATTATATTTTTCTGGAACGTAAATACCTGGGAAATAATACGTTTAAGAAAGTGTAAACAGTGGTTTCTTTTTATTGTGGTATAATCAATTGCTACAATTTTTTTATTATATATCGCAAGCGGTATCTGGTTACATTCGTGCACTACAATCTGGTAGCCACATGCATTCTAGGATTCGTACACCTTAAAATGTAAATTGCTATATTCGACGTATTTCTTAGAGAGTCAGTCATTGAAAAATAATGCTATGACCTGGTCAGAATATATTAGAAAGGAAGAGCTTTCTTTAATTTGATAAACTTATGTGATAAATATCGTGTGAAACGCGACTGTGATTGGTTATAAAACAAGAATCATTGAAACGTGATTGGTCATTGACTCCTATTTGGGGCATGAGTTAAATAGTCAAAGTATGTCTTGGGTTTGAATTTCATTGCCAGAAATAATTTCATTACATTCATCATTAGGCTATACCCTAAATCATTAAATATCATCAGCAGCAGTAGCATCAAGGATTAGACCTTAAGGTCTGTTCCGAACTCACGTTAAATTTGTTCTGTCCATCTTTTACTGGATCCTCCTACATTTCTTAGTCCTAGTGGTTTGTAATGAAGAATTTGTTTCGGAATTCTATTGTTATCAATTCTTTTGACGTGATCCATTCATTCATCTCTGTATTGTGCAATTATATCTAGTCCACTGCTGTGGTCTCGAGGTAGCGCGCTGCCTTGTCACGCAGCAGACCCAGGTTCAACTCCCGGTCGTGATAATCTTCCTGGATGAGGTTTTTTCCGGAGTTTTTCCTCACCTATAAGATAAATGACAGATAGCTTTAAGGCCCAAAAGGTCCCCGAACATCATCTGGCCGCCATCATCATCGTCGTCGTCATCATCATCATTATCATCTTTCATCGGTGTTCAATTCCCTAATAAAGCTGTAAAGTATAGCATGAAAATGTTATGATTGCTGTGAAAGACCTGCCCTTGGGCAGAACTCTACAGAATACTTTATATATATATTTAGTTCTCTTCGTATATTTTGATTTAGTTTTCGATCAGTCGTTGTATAACCAGGCACACTCGTCAAAAACCTCAATTTTCTATTCTTCGTTCCTGGTTTTTTGGTTATGACCCAGTGTTCCGATCCATATAGTAGTGTTGGAACCGCCATTGTTTTATAAAATTTTAAAAGTGTCTCTTTTCTAATTCCATTAAAGATAGTCTAAAGAATTAAAATAGGCTTATACGTTATATGATCCCGCGCCGTAGTCGAGCGGTTAAGGCATGATCCCCTTGTGCAGAGCTACAGGACTCGGGCTGGTTCGTGCCTCCATGGGGCAATAACATTTCTGATGAAATTTCTGCCAGTATGGGACCAGTGCCCACTCACCATCATGAGGGGTTTGGGTAGTTACAATAAGTAGCGAATCCAAGTTGAGAAAACCACCTATAACGGCAGGAGAACCCGACATGCTGACCACATGTCACCCCATACTGGCTGAGTGATCATCAACCTCTGTAATTAACACATGTGGACGTGAGGCCAGCAGCCGGCTCATAAGCCAAAAGCTTCTAGACCTCTCACACCAAGGAGTTTGTTGTTTATACGCTATGTGACCTAGATGTTAAAGGTGTCTTTAAGCAAAGACGTTTTTTTTTGTTCTATAACTCATCGACCGAGCCGGCTCTGGCAGCTCTTGAGATTTGTTGAGTTCCCAGGTTCATATCCCGATGTAGACAATCTGACAAAGTTATATCATGTTTTCCTCAATCGTCAAGGCAAAAGCTGAGTTGGAATTTCATTAGGCCTATCAGGAACCATGTTATGACATTCACCATTTTACATTATTAAATTTGTATAACTAACTAACTCACTGGCTCTATCGACCTCTTAGGTTCAAGGCCGCGTGGACATAAACTCACCATATACATCCTATCCTGAGCTAATGTTTTCCAATCATCCCCTGTACAATCCACTTCCCTCAAATAATGGTAAATGTTATTCGCCCACCTCATTATTAGCCTACATAAAGGCACTTTCCCTCTGGTTTTCTTCCAATGAGTTTCCAGACCCCTCTTTCATTCCTCATTCGTGCCATATGCTCTCCCCATCACAGTCTACGAATCATATCTATTCTCATTACATCTGGTTTCCCACAAAGATCTTGTAGCTCACTGTTAAGTAGACTTCTACATTCGCCTGTCTGTTCATCTCTCTTTGTTCCAAAAATTGTCCCAAGAACTTTGCTCTCAAATACTCCTAATCTTTTACCTACCTTTAAAGTATGAGTCCAGTTTCACATGCATATAATATAACTGGGAAAATAACAGATTGGTATATTTTTAGTTAATTGTTTTGAGAAAATTTGGGACGATAAGAGTCCCTGTAATGTATATAGCATGCATTTCCAGATTTGAGCTTATGTTCTATTTCTTTGTGCAATTCATTGAATTAGATGCGACATGACTTTGGATGTTAAAATTTCTACGAACATAAACAAGAAATAAATAAAAAAAAAGATTAGAATCGCTCAAACAAAACAAGCAATAAATACTTTAAACTCTGTTTGGTGGAGCAAAAATAATTTAAAAAATAGAAAGTTACAAATATATCAAATCATAATTCAGAGCATTTTAACATATGGTGCTGAAGTCTGGCAAATTCCTACCAGGGGAACGAAAATAATTTTAAGTACAGAAATGGATGTTTTAAGATCAGCTGGAAAATCTAGAATGGATAGAATACGAAATAAAGAAGTAAGGGAAATTATGGGCGTACAAGAGAGCCAGCCCTCCATGGTATCTTTACCTTGTCGTGGTGGAGTGGCTTGTGTGCTTAAATGATCCTGAGAGCTATGCCGGCGGTAGCATTGCTGCCGATAGGGTTACCCATGCCGGACTGGTCGAAGGTGATAAGCCAGACGAAATAAGTACCTTGGTCGAAAGAGTGACGATCTTTCACCGTAAAAATACAACCGTCAAGAAATGCGGACATGGGTTCTACTGGGGTAAAATTTTCCGGAGGTCAAATAGTCCCCCATTCGGTTCTCCGGGCGGGGACTACTTCAGGGAACCCATGCCAAAGGCTCAAACACAGGGACATGTTCCTAGGAACATGGAATGTTAGGACTTTATACAATAGCGGGGCACTAGAGATATTAACGCGGGAATTGGATAAATCGCCCTTGGATATAGTCGCTTTACAGGAAGTTAGGTGGCCAGGAGAAGGTAGTCAGGAATCAGGAAGCTTTGCATTATACTATGGGGGTGCAGAAAGACCTGCATTTGGAACGGGTTTTTTAGTCAGAAGGAGGATCCTATCCGCTATCCGAGATATTAAGTTTGTTAGTGATAGGATATCATACATAATTCTAAAGGGTAAACGACATGATTTTATAATTGTAAATGTACATGCCCCCACAGAAGATAAAGATGACAAGATCAAGGATGAGTTCTATGAAGAATTAGAATGCTTATTTGATAGCCTTTCACGATATCATATGAAAATTGTCTTAGGAGATTTTAATGCAAAAGTGGGGCGGGAAGATATATTCAAACCAACAATAGGCAAATTCAGTCTTCATGAAGATAGTAACGACAACGGGGTTAGATTAGTCACATTTGCCACATCAAAGAATCTCATTGTTAAGAGCACAACATTTCAGCATAAGGATATTCATAAATACACCTGGACGTCCCCAGATGGAGAAACTCGGAACCAGATAGATCATGTATTAGTGGATAAACGCTGGCACAGTAGCATCATTGATGTTAGATCAGTTAGAGGGACAGACTGCAATTCAGATCATCATCTGGTCAGGGTGAAAATCAGACAACGGCTATCGCTTATGAGAGGAACAAACGCTAAAGATGATTCTGTAAAATATGAATTAAAAAACTTGAAAAATGATGAAATGCGGCAAGAATACCAAATCAAAATTGCTAATAGATTTGAAGTACTGGAATCTTCAGATGACAATGTGGCAAACGAAGAAGAAACTGATATAAATAAAGAATGGGAGGCTATAAGAGATACTATTAAATTGTCAGCATCAGAAAGCATTGGTTGTTTAAAAAAGAGGCAAAACAAGAAATGGTTTGATGAGGAATGTGCCGACATTGTAAAGAAAAGAAAGCTAGCAAAAATGAAATGGTTACACGAGCCAAATGAGGTAAATTTAGAGCAATTGGGTAGTGTTAGACGGGAAACCACCAAGTTACTAAAGAGTAAAAAGAGGGAATATTTGAGAGAGAAGATTAATGATCTTGAAATGAATGCAAAAAATAGGAACATTAGAGAATTATATCAGGGAATTAGTATAGAGAAGAAAGGGTTTCAGGCTAGAACAAACATAATTCGGAATGAAAATGGGGATATGATTGCAGATTCCAAGAGTATATTAAATAGATGGAAAAGTTATTTTAATCAGCTATTAAATGTACATACAGAACAGGACATTGAGGAGGATAAGTTACAGACAGCAGAAATGCTAGTCGCAGAGCCAAGTGCATTAGAGGTTGAAATGGCAATTGAAAAATTGAAGATGTATAAAGCATCAGGTTCAGATGAGATCCCAGCAGAACTGATAAAATCAGGGGGAGAAAAATTGATGGACAAGATACGCTGGTTGCTTAGTATGATTTGGGAAAAAGAAGCTCTTCCAGATGAATGGAAGGAATCAATTATCGTACCAATTTATAAGAAAGGAGATAAAACTGATTGCAACAACTATAGGGGCATCTCATTACTTTCAACTTCGTACAAAATTCTAACAAATATATTAGTAAGCAGACTTACTCCCTATATTGATGACATTCTAGGAGATCATCAATGTGCATTTAGAAGAAACAGGTCTACAACAGATCAGATTTTTAGTATAAGACAGATTTTAGAAAAGAAATGGGAATATAATGGTACTGTACATCAACTATACGTAGACTTCAAAAAAAGCATATGATTCAATTAAGAGGGAGAAGTTATATAGTATCCTGCTGGAGTTCGGAATTCCTAAAAAGTTAGTTAGACTTATACGAATGTGTCTAAATGGCTCAACGAGTAGGGTGCGTGTAGGCAAACAGTTTTCAGACACTTTTGAAATCCAGAATGGGTTGAAGCAAGGAGATGCACTATCTCCTCTACTATTTAATTTTGTACTAGAGCATGCCATTAAATCTTTAGAGAATGAGGAAGGCTTACAACTGAATGGTATTAATAAGCTGTTAGTTTATGCTGATGATGTAGTACTACTGGCCGATAGCGAGGAGATACTAAAGGCCAACACGCACACACTATTGAGTAACACTAAGAAATTAGGACTGGAAGTAAATATCAGTAAAACTAAATATATGGTCACACGTAGAAATACATTATATAATGGAAATGGACAGCTAATGACAAATGAGGGAAATTTTGAGGAATTGGCTGAATTCAAATACCTAGGAACAATAATCACAAATAGGAATGAGATGCACAAAGAAATTAAACATAGGCTCAATTCTGGAAATGCATGCTATTATGCATTGCAGAGACTTTTGATGTCCCAACTCCTTTCAAAAAAACGTTAAGCTGAAAATATATAAAACTATTATTCTACCAGTTATATTATATGGGTGCGAAACATGGACTCTTACTTTAAGGGAGGAAAGGAGATTACGAGTATTTGAGAATAAAGTTCTTAGGAAAATTTTTGGACCAAAGAGAGATGAACAGACAGGTGAATGGAGAAGACTACATAACAATGAACTACATGGTCTTTATAGGAAGCCAGATATAATAAGAACAGTTAAGTCCCGTAGACTGCGATGGGCAGGACATGTTGCGCGTATGGGGAATGAAAGACGTGCATGGAAACTTCTTGTAGGAAAGCCAGAAGGAAAACGCCCAGTTGGTAGACCAAGATTGAGGTGGGAGAACAACATTAACTATGATTTGAGGGAAGTAGATTATACAGGAAATGATTGGAAAGCATTAGCTCAGGATAGGGATGTATGGAGAGCTTATGTCCGCGCGGCCATGAACCTACGGGTTCGATAGTGCCAGTGAGTAAGTAAGTAAGTACAAGAGAGCCAGACATCATAGACATTATAGAAAAAAAAGATTACAGTGGTGTGGCCATGTCAAAAGAATGCCAGAGCAAAGATTGCCTAAAATTATTATGGAATGGATCCCAATGGAAAGGAGGAAGAGATGCAGACCGAAGAAAACTTGGATAGAAGGGGTACAAGCAGTTATGAATATCAGAGGATTGGAGGAAGATCAAAGGATGGACAGAGAGGAATGGCGTTTGGTTTCCGGAAGACGGCGGCAGCTGCCATGATACCGGATGATGATGATGATGATGATGATGATGATGATGATGATGATGAAAAAATAGATCTAGAATCAATAATTAAGAATTGATTGTGGGAAAAGTTATAAAGTAAAGTTACCCCACTAGAGGCCTTAGGAGGCCTTTCGGGGTAGCAAGAGGTTAAGTTAAAACAGTAATTTACCTTTGTTGTTAATAGTTCGTAATTATTAAAAATGCGTGCTATTATGCATTGCAGAGACTCTTGATGTCCCAACTCCTTTCAAAAAACGTTAAACTGAAAATATATAAAACTATTATTCTGCCAGTTATATTATATGGATGCGAAGCATGGACTCTTACTTTAAGGGAGGAAAGGAGATTACAAGTATTTGAGAATAAAGTACTTAGGAACATTTTTGGACCAAAGAGAGATGAACAGACAGGTGAATGGAGAAGACTGCATAACAGTGAATTACATGGTCTTTATAGGAAGCCAGATATAATAAGAACAGTTAAGTCTCGTAGACTGCGATGGGCAGGACATGTTGCACGTATGGGGAATGAAAGACTTGCATGGAAGCTTCTTATAGGAAAGCCAGAGGGAAAAACCCCCAGTTGGTAGACCAAGAATGAGGGTGGGAGAATAATATTAACTATGATTTGAGGGAAGTAGATTATACAGGGAATGATTGGAAAGGATTAGCTCAGGATAGGGATGTATGGAGAGCTTATGTCCGCGCGGCCATGAACCTACGGGTTCGATAGTGCCAGTGAGTAAGTAAGTAAGTAGCCTAAGTAAGTAATTGTGGATTTGTAACATTCGAAATTGTTGTTCTACATTTAATTTTGTGAGTTACATTAGAGATGTGAGTTAGGATCACATTATCATTATACTGTAATTATATTTATGTATTTATATTCACCGCTGTAATCACGTGGTAGTGTCGTTGTCCGATCGGGACAAGATTCCTGGGTGATGGTTTTATTCGGGATTTTTCCTCGCCTGTAAGAGAAATGTAAGGAAACTTTAAGACCCAAATGGTCCCCGAACATCATCTGGGCATCATTATCATATTCCCCATGTTTAGTATGAATGTTTATGTGAGTGGTGTGTTTCGTCTTAATGTTGTGTTGTCTCGGAGGAGGCACTGATCGCTCATTAGGGGATGCCCTCCATCATTGTGTGGTCAAAAAAAGCATATGTACGTAATCCATAGTTAAATTCATCTCCCGACACATCGTGTGACTCTAAGGTCCGAGTGGAATGTGGCACGTAAATGAACCTATAAGACCAGAGGTTAATCTGCTTTAATGGAATGAAATTATGAATGTATTTTTTTAAATTTTAAATTAATATCCAGCAAATTAAATATTTAAAGAGATAATAGAATTTTTTCAATATTTTTATTCATAAATAAATCCAATTTGTTTATGAAGACTATTTAACTCATGCCCCAAATAGGAGTCAATGACCAATCACGTTACAATGATTTTTTATTTACAACCTATCACAGTCGTTTTCGCCAAGAATTTTCCAACTAAAGTTTATCACAATAAAGAAAGCACCTCCTTTTTAACATTTTGAATAGGTCATACCATTATTTTGCGGTGACTGAGTCCAAGAAATACGGCTAACAGATTGTATATATAGTGCATTAATGTCAACTCATGCCGCATGCGGGAGTTAATATAAAAACATTTGTAGCAATTGATTATACCACCAAAAAAAGAAACCACTGTTTGCACTTTCTTAAATGTATTTTTGCCAGGTATAAATCCAGAAAAATATAATTGTCATATTTACATCATACGACATCAGAAATGAATTAATATACAGTTTGATGTGTTTCATTTTTTCTCCACTAGAGAGCATTCTTACAATATTGCGTTCCTTTGGCAATAAATAGTATGATCTGGTTGCAGTGATAAACAAAAGAAGCAGATGAAGCTTACCTATCGCTTTTCATTTGTTTTCAAACATCGCCTTTTACATTAAATATATAAATATTTTAAAATAACTATAGTTAAATAATGATTTGTGAGTAAACAGCTTAATTTTATTCGTTAAAACTCTAACAAATGCCACTCTTGATTTCCAAATTCTCTAGATAAATTCACTCCTCACTTCGTGAGTCGAGAATTTATCGATAATTTGGAAATTACTCGTGGCATTACTTATGATAAATTTGGATACTATCATCATCATCATCATCATAGTACATTCACGAATTTAGGTCATTTGTTGACCTGTTTCGGTCTCAAGAAACACCATCCAAAAGTCTTTTGAGTGGACGTCCTGGTCTTCTTCTTCCTGCAGGTCGATATCTTAACATTTGTTTGGGTATTCTGTGATCTTCCATTCGATGAACATGTTGCATCCATCTTGAATTATAATCAGAAATTTTGTTTTCTAAAGATTCCATGTGTAATTCTTCTAAGATGTCTTCATTTTTTGTGATCTAGTAGTGTGTATCCTGCAGTCCTCCGAAGGTATCTCATTTCAGCAGATCTAAGTCTCTGTATATCCTTCTGTTTCAACGTCCATACTTCGCTACCATACAAAAGAGTTGGAAGAGCCAGTGTTTTATACACTTTTAATCTTGAATGCTTTTGGACTAACTGTGGCTTGAAGATAGAATTTATTAACCCTAAAATTCTTAAAAATTTAGATATTTTTGCATTTACATCCTTTTCTTCTTGATATGAGATATTGCATCCTAGATATGTAAAATTATTCACCTGCTCCAAAATGTTATTGTGCAGTACAATTTTACTTATGACAGGATCTACACCTTGAAATGTCATCATTTTTGTTTTTTCTGTAGATATCTTCAAACCATATTCTTCTGTAATTTTGTTAAGTTCTGTAGAATCTGGATACTACTTAGACAAATTTAAACTAATACCACAATATTTAGACGCAGCATTTCAGTGATTAATCAACAAAAACCGAATATGCATAAGAATAAAAATATGAACAATGTTAACCTCTCCTACCTAATTCTCAACCTCACCTGCACGTGGTACACCCTGCTTTTAACTAACGAGGTAATGGGGACCGAGTCACGGCGGTATAACCGTTCCATCGAATATGGAGGAAATTCCATATTTTGAACGCCTGACTAGAGGCTATAAGGTAGCAGCCCTACCACTAGTCTTGCTCTGCGGATGGCTGGTAACCAACCCAGGGGACTTCCTACTACTCGAAGAAACTTAAGCAAAGACTGGAATGATCACACTGATGTTTTACCGTACAGGCCACATGGCCTAAAACGAATTTGTTCATGATGATGATGATGAACAATGTTTATTTTTAACATGAACGTAATATTTGTAAGCTACTGGGCTATCATAAGGAAGTTGCAAGATGACATTATGTTAAAGCTAGGAATTACACTCCTAAAAGAAAACATTAAAGTTATTTATTTCAATATAGTGTAACAAAATAGAAGCTAAGAACATCAACTTTGATGATTTGTGAGTTGAAAACTTATAGGCTACAGTAAGAAGCATTCACTTAAAACACTTAGTTAAAAACTTTATGAATTAACTGAATAGAAGAGGGATATCTTCTCTCTTCAGCTTTAGAAACCATGTTAAACTTACAACTGATTAAAAGATATCCTTTCCTTTTTAGAGACATGTCAAAATATGAATTAAACTTTCCTACTAAGGCCAGTTAGTCTAATTGGTCGACTACTTTCGTCAAGATTGAAATTTTGCAACTTCCATTATAAGCATATATAAAGTGAAAAGAGAGGCTTTCTAAAAAGATATTTTCCTAGTTTGTAGAGTTCTTTACAGATCTTTGTGAAGGACATCTGCCTTTGAACTATGAGTTAGAGGTAGGGAATGGTTTAGCAGAAGTGGAATGGGGTAGAGGGAGGTAGTATCTTAATTTAAGAGAAATTCTCGGTTGGAGTATAAAAGGATATATTTTAGCAGAGTCCTTTCACCACTGAAATTAAATGGATGTCGCCCCTCATCTCGAAACATAGAGAAGATTGGAGATTTTTGTAAGAGAAGAAAATCTTTTTGAACAGTTGATTTCTTCTTATTTGTGTAATGAAAAGGTAGATATTGAGAAGATCAGGTCGACTTCAGAAAGTGTAGTTATCTTAAGCCAAACTTGAGACTATGTTCTTCCCTGAATAAAATAAACCTGGCAATAAACAACCCACAATTTGTTAAGAAATATAGATTATAAAACCAGATTATTGCTTTCATATAGACCTATATTTTTATAGACAACACTGTAACCTGCGAAGTGCGTTCGCAGGATAGACAATTTGTTTCTTCTCTATCCATGTAACTCCCCTTAATCAGAAAGTCCAGCCTATTAAAATAGTATATTACGATGCAAGGTTGTGAAGTGGTTTTTACACAAGCCAGGAAAATGTTTAAAAACATAGCGATAGCGAGGTTTTTAATTTCCGATTCCGATTGAGGGTCTTTCCACTTTTCAGCGGTTGCCCTTTTACCAGCCGGCTGCTGGCCCTTCACATCCACATGTGTCAATCACAGAGGTAGATGATCAACAGCCAGTGTAGGGGTGACATGTGGTTAGCATGTCGAGTCCCCCAGCCGTTATAGCTGGTTCCTCAACCTGGAGCCGCTACTTATTGTAGCTACCCAATTGCCTCACGATGCTGGGTGGGCACCGGTCCCATACTGGCCGAAATACCATGAGAAAATTTCTTCCCCCATGGAGACTCGAACCAGCGCAAGTCCCGTAGCTCTGCGCCAAGGCTTCCTACCTTAACCGCTCGGCTACGGCGCGGGACTTTTAATTTCCAAGATTCTGTAAAATACTTCACAAACGTTCGATGTACATTATTTTTTGCGCGATGGTGTTTACAAAATAATAAATAATAGTAAAATAATAACATCTTTGTTGGAAATATTTGCGTTCGTTATAAACAACTGACTAACGTTAACAGTGTGGTCAATGTTTGTTAGTTGAAAATACAGGAGGCCGTGACACCAATCAGTGATAAAATGGTGGCAAGTACGTATTTATTGCTTTATATTGTTTCAAATAAAGTTCAGTTCACTTAAAATACAGTGTTTTGTTTCGTATAATGTATATTAACATACCTTTTGGATATTTTTGTATATACATTTACGTAGTATACATAAAGGGCGTAGGTTTTACTTCCCACACGCGGTTTTTAATAGGCCTATGTAATATTACGGTATAGTTATTTTATAATAGTATAATTATTTAGGTTGGCAACCCCGAAATGTAGAAAGTTGAACTTTCAATCATGGTCGCTATTGCTGTAAGTACGACAAAACGCACTATCGCACAAAAATAAATGTTACAAAATTAGGAAGACCACATTACCAAGAGAAACTTCACTATTTACTCATCGTTTATTTATCATAAGTAATGCCACGAGTGATTTCCAAATTATCGATAAATTTGAAATCAAGAGTGGCATTTGTTAGGACCATTTAACGAATAAAATTAAGCTGTTTACTCACAAATCATTATTTAAATATAGTTTTTTTTTTAATATTTATATATTTAATGTAAACGGCGATGTTTGAAAACAAATGAGAAACGATTGGTACGCTTCATTTCCTTCCTTTGTTCATCACCGCAACCAGATCATACTATTTATTGCCAAAGGATCGCAATATTGTAAGAATGCACCCTAGTGGAGAAATTTATAACCACCATTATAAGTATTAATTAATTTATGATGTCTTATGATATAAATATGTCAATTATATTTTTCTGTAACGTCATTTCCTGGAAAATAATTCGTTTAAGAATGTGCAAAGAGTGGTTTTTTTGTGGCATAATCAATTGGTACAAATGTTTTTACATTATCTCCCGTATGCGCTATCTGCTGACATTCATCCGCTATAGGCCTATATACAATCTGGTAGCCGTATTTCTTAGAGGGTCAGTCACTGCAAAATAATGCTATGACCTAATCAGAATGTTAAAAAGGAGGAGCTCTCTTTAATATGATAGACTTCGGTTGATAAATTTGAGGCGAAACACGACTGTGATTGGTTGAAAATGAAAAATCATTGAAATGTGATTGGTCATTGACTCCCATTTGGGGCATGAGTTAAATAGTCTTCATAAATCGGCTAAGGTTAAAATTATTGATTTTTGCAAAGTTTCTGCTTTTTTTGTGTTTTTATAGCCTATAACGTATTTTACTTTACTTTGTCAAAACCTGGATTTAAATTACCAACAATTACAATATATTGATCAAGAATGTACGTACCTTTTTGCATTCATGTGTAGGCATATTATATAGGCATATTTCATTGTATCTTGGATTTCAATTAGGTCTACATAAATTTAAACCAAACTGCTACTGGGCCTATTCTTTAGAACTTAGGTATTTAACTAGGAGAAAAAAAGTAAAATATATTTAAAATTGCCCGATCTAATCTATCTTTAATGCGAAATTTTGCCGTAATATGAAATTAAAAAAGGGTAGGCCTATAAGTTAGAAGTTATATTGTATAGCTTCAATAACATAATAGGTCTAGAACATACTAGTAACATTTTTTTCAAAAGATAAACGTTGATAAGCCTATCACACAGAGTGTTTCAGTAAAAGCTTGTAAAAATTAAAAAAGAAATTAGGAGATTATCTAAAAATATTCTTCTTCTTCTTCTTCCTTCCTTCCAAGTATTAGACCAAGGCCTGTTACGATCTTATAGAAAATTTTCCCTCCAGCGTTTCATGGGACGGCCCAGTAATCTTCGTCCTCTTGGTATATAATTATAAACAGCTTTGGGGATCCGATTTGAACTCATTCTTTCAAGATGGTGTTTCCAATTTAGTTGGTACTGTTTAATACATTCCAAAATTGGCGTAGTCTTCAATTCTTTTAAGATATCGGTGTTCCTTTTACGATCCCATCTGGTGTAGCCCGCTGTTCTGCACATGAATCTCATTTCACAAGCCGTTATTCTGCTCTCATGTTGTCTTTTTAGTGTCCTTGCTTCACTACCATAGGTCAACACTGCTCTAGCCAAAGTGTTATATAAACGTAATCTGGTGTTTTTTTGTATCTAAAAATATTTTGAGACAAAAAAAAATATCTGGGAACTAAACCTACAGAGATTGTATTACGATATAAGAATTAAATTACCCTTTTAAAGCGAACAGGTACACCTATGATTCCAAACAAATGCTAAATACCATAATGCCGAGCGAGTTATCTTACAGCAAAATGAACAACTATGTCACACAACCTACTATTTGTATTAGTAGAGCCCCGATTCGTATGTAATTACATATTTTTTTCCTTGATATGTTATTTCGTAATAACCAAAATGTTGATGCCGTTATACACAAGTTTAATAGTATAGGAACTTCTGGTAATTGGATCCTTATTTTGAATTTGTTGTTTTTCTTTCTTTTAATTAATGGATTTCAATTTTGTTTAATTACAGTGATTATCATTAGAGATAATATTGTTATTTTATTCAAATGTGGAAACGTCTTCATAACTTATAAACTTTTTTACATTAAAAAAGGTCCACTTTAACCTCCATATTCGAATAAAGTGGACCCCAGAGTACACCCTAGCGTTTAGACTATTTTTAAGTTTATTTACTCTATTAATTTATACAGACAGGCACAAATTAATCTGAGAGTATTTATGGCTGATCCAATTAAAAAGCGTTGATATTTATTTAAGGTTTAGAAAAAAATTGTTGACTATATAATTCACACGTCATCATCTGCAGACAGCGACGGTCTTTAGGTTTAGTAAAGTTACAAGGATATTAAATAAAATTAATTAAGTGCATGATTTTTACAGATAGCATCCTCATTGATAAAATATACGTATTCGTGTAAAGTGGACACAGATCCACTTGAACCGCCTTATGGAGGGTTCACATTAACCGAATTCCATTGTTATATTTAATTATTTTATACATCCACTATGTCACGTAATATCAAAACTAAACCCGTCAGTATATTAAAACAGGATCTACTTAATATAATATATTTAGGAGATTTTTCAATATTTATAATTATTCAATAAGAATTCATTCTTAGCTTAAAAACTTTAAAATTGCAATTTTCATAAATATAAAAATAAACCCTTCTTCACACAAAGAATAAAAGACACTAGCCTTCTACACGTCAAAGTTGATCATGGGAAGAAGTTAAAATATTTTCTGTTCGAGGGCAGCAATCAATCAAAGAAGATATTAACAGGGTCCACTCAAACCGATGGCTCCACATTACCCGAACTTCATTTACATATGTTTACATATTTTACTAATTACTACATATTTATAGGAATGTTACATATTTTTATTTAAAATGGTCTTCAAAAGTTCACAAAATTATAGTGAACAGTGTTATAGTAACAGGTAAAATTTCTGTATGATTTGTTCTCAACTCTGTTTGGAGGTTCAAATGATTGACAGTCATAGTAGTGTCACTATATCACTGTACTTTATCTGCTGACAAATACTGCCTTACATTGAAACATAATATAAACCAATTACAGTTTTCTGGGGAAAAAAATGACATGGAATATCCCATAATTACACAAAATTCACAAAATTCATTAAGGTTTATAGTTTTCTAGGAAAACCTTAGCCTCAGTTATTTTTCATATCTTCCAAATCAATTCAAGTGTTAAAAAAAAAAGTTTGCCTCCTCCTCCCCCATCACCATGATGAGTGAGTATGAGGGTGAGTGACAGTTTGAATAGTCATCATCATAGTACATTCACGAATTTAGGCCATTTGTTGACCTGTTTCGGCCTCAAGAGAAACACCATCCAGAAGTCTTTTGAGTGGACGTCCTGGTCTTCTTCTTCCTGCAGGTTGATATCTTAACATTAGTTTGGGTATTCTGTGATCTTCCATTCGATGAACATGTTGTATCCATCTTGACTTATAATTTGAATAGTTTCTACTATTTCTAACTATACCAGCATAATACAAACAGGGTGCTGTTAAAGATAACTCATTTTAAATTCTTCTTCTTCTTCTTCTTCTTCCTCTACGCATGAAAGCTGGCAGCTTGTTGCGTGTTCATTCACTACAGGTCCGTGGTATGGTGACGTCCTTCCATCGTAGTTGTGGACGTCCTAAAGGCCTTTTCTGCTGAGGTGTCCAGTCACGTACTTTCTTCAGTAATCTACTGTTCTCCATTCCATCTATGTGATCGTTCCAGTTTAGTCTTCTGTCATTTATCCAGAAGTTTATAGGTTCAATTTCACATTCTACTCTAATAACAGAGCTGCGAATTTTCTCTCTCAGCGATTTTCCTACGACTTTCATTTCGGTTGTTTCATTGATTTGAACCGAAAGTGCCTTTCTGCGGTTCAGTATGGTATCTTTGTTCTCCTCCCTACTACAGAACATTTATGAAATATGCCAATGTCCTCTTTTCCATGTGGCTACCCCTTCCCTTTTCATCCTTTCTGCCGCGCATCTCTACAGCGCATATCCCCTCTACTTGCGAACCTTTATATGCATTGTACTCTTACCGAACATCATCATTCGATCAGCCTAGCAAGTGGCGTTTAGTTACTTAAAAGCGGATTCAAAAGTGGAATCCAATTTTAACTCACCATGCAGCTGGGAAGTTAATATGGTGGTCTATATATAGACAAGTTGATTGAGACCGAGAAGAGGTCGATTTTGAGTTAGTCCAGCAATGTACGGAAGAAGTGATTCCTAAAAGCTTGGACATTTGTGTGAGTGTGGCATTATGTCTGGTACGTTATTTGTTTAGTTATTTCTACAAGCTATGCTTGATTGATTGATCAAGAATCATCTTTTGTTATTAATTTATTATTTATTTTAAAATCCAACTTGTTTATATTAAAAGCTTATTTTTTATACAACGCCCCTTTGTTATTATTCAAGTATAGTAGTTGCTCACTATCCTGTAACAAAATCACTCACTGTATGCATTTAGTAATCAGAATCTATATTTGTATGTATGTTCATCAGGGAAAGAAAGATGAATTAATAGCTGCCTTTTATGGGCCCGAGGCAGGCTGCTTTCATACCGATAACATCTTTGAATATCACGATCACATTAATAAATACAGCATTAACAAAACTCGATCCCGGACAAGTGTTACGCTGAGCGTGGTTTGCTTTTCTAACGTCGTAAATGGTAGCAGTAGTGTGGTTTACTTACCCACAAATGGTTAGCAGACCGTGGTTTAAGGGTTCTTTCTCTACCCCCTAGCACAGATTCACAACCATATGTTAGAACTGGTCGTATGACATTTGTAAATTCTTACTTTTGTATCTATTCTTAATTTTTTTTGTTTCCAAACAGTATTGTTTAAACATCCCGATATTTTGTTTGCATTATTTGTTTGATGGGGGATTTCATTTGTTATTCTGTTGCTGCTATTAATTTCTATTCCTAAATATTTGAATTTCATGACCTGTTCTATACTTTTCCCTTCTATTTCTAATTTAACACGTCGTGGGGGCTTGGATATTGCCATAGATTTGGTTTTATTTGTTGAGATGTTCATGTTATATTTTGCTGCAATGATTCTAAATTTGTGCAATAGCATTTGTAAATCATCTTCACTTTGTGCAATTAGAACTGTGTCATCAGCATAGTTTATTATCTTCAGCTCTTTGTTACCTATTTTAATCCCATTTCTAACTTCAACTTTTAGTTCTTTGATGATTTCATCCATTATTAGTGTGAACAATATGGGACTTAATGAGTCTCCTTGTCGTATTCCTTGCTGGACTAAAATTTCTTTAGATTTACTATTTCCATATTTGACAGTTGTAATATTTCCTGAATAAATTTCTTTGATGATTGCGATGAGGTTTTTAGATACATTCTTTTTTCTAATATGTTGAGTATGTCATTTAATCTTACCCGAACAAATGCTTTTTCCAGACCCACAAAACATAGGAAGACTGGGATGTTAAATTCGATAGCTTTTTCTGTAGTCTGTTTTAATATAAAAATGGCATCTGTGCATGATATTCCTTTTCGAAATCCTTGTTGTTCATCTAGTAGTGGTAATGTATTCGATAAATGATCTGCTATAATTTTAGTGAAGGGTTTCAATGTTGTGCATAATAGATTGATGCCTCTGCAGTTTTCTGGTTTGTTTTTATCTCCCTTTTTCAAAATTGCGATTGTAATACTCTTTTTCCAATCATTGGGTATTATCCAACTATTGCACATGATGTTGAATAAATTGTAAATTTCTTCATGTAATTTTTACTCATAGAAACATTCACGAAGTAAACCATTTAAAATTAAATTCACTTTAAGAATATAAAACATTTTGCAGTGCTTTGATATTACATTATATTATATTACACCGCTGTGGTCACGAGGTAGAGTGCTGCCTTATCACGCAGCGGGCCCGGGTTCGATTCGGTCGGGACAGGCTCCCGGCTGAGGTTTTTTCAGGGTTTTTCCTCACCTGTCAGGAAGCTTAGGGCCCAATGGTCCCCGAAAATCATCCGGCTATCATCATCATACTTATTATGTTCATCATCATCCTCCACCGGTGTGGAAAGCAAAGGGAAGCTACCACACCTATAATTCGCTAGCAAAACTGCAAATCAAAACATGAAATTGCTATGATTGCAGTGAAAGACCTGCCCTCGGGCAGAATTACTATGGAAATGGATATTATATTATATATAGGCCTATATTATATTATATTATATTATATTATATTATATTATATTATATTATATTATATTATATTATATTATATTATATTATATTATATTTATATTATATTATATTATATTTATATTATATTATATTATATTATATTATATTATATTATATTATATTATATTATATTATCTTATATTATCTTATATTATATTATCTTATATTATATTATATTATATATATATATTATATTATTTATATTATATTATATTATATTATATTATATTATATTATATTTTATATATTTCTTATTTATATTATATTATATTTATATATATTTTATTATATATTATACTATATTTTATTATATATCATACTATATTATTATTATATTTTATTATATATTATACTATACTATACTATATATCATATATTATATTATATTATATGTCAACCGCTGTGGTCTCGAGGTAGCGTGCTGCCTTTTCACGCAGCGGGCCTGGGTTCGGTCCCCGGTCGGGGCAGTTTTTCTGGGTGAGGTTTTTATCGGGGTTTTTCCTCGCCTGTAAGACAAATGTCAGGAAAACTTTAAGCCCCAACGGTCCCCAAAATTATGTGGCCATCATCATCATCCTTATCATTAACATCATCATCCTTCAACGGTGTGGAAAGCAACGGGAAGCTACCACACCTACAATTCCCTAGTAAAGCTGCAAGCATAGCATGAACATGCTATAATTGCAGTGAAGGACCTGCCTTCGGGCAGAATTACTATGAATGGATATTATATATTTATTTTTATTTCATTCCCATTATATAGAGCCTTTATAAAACTAACAATAGTGTCTATTCAATAAAATCTTAATTTTAACTCGAAAAAAAGGGGAAGGAGGCACGAATCTCTACATTTCTTATATGTGTACTTTAACGATTTTTATCTGTAATAATTCACTCGTCAAAATATACGTGTTTCATTTCAGCACTTGATGGATGAAAAAAGAAACCATTACGGGAGTTGCAGTTGAATTAAGTCTGTGTGCGCTAGCTCGAGGGTAAAGGTCGTTACTGTGCTATTAGTTAACGTTTCCAACCTCCCTTCCTTCCTCAACTTGGAGTTGTTCTTTACCTTTTTTATTATTATTTCTCTCTACTCCAATTTTCCAAACGTTTTCAATTGAGTACTAAGATTTGTGTAGTTTCCCACCAACCTTATTACTCGCTAGGTTATGTTAGTTGATCTAGCCCCTAGCTACAATATCAGCTGTCTCACTACATCAACCTGTATCATCTATCGCAGACTTGCAATTATTTATATCTAAATAAACCAAAACACATTAGCTTGTTTACAACTTTATAACATCTGCCTTAAAAGGCAACTAAATTATACAAAATTCTTCAAATCGAGGTCAAACTAAAATTCAGTACAAGATTTTCATATATATATATATATATATATATATATATATATATATATTTGTTTTTTTTTTGTTTTCTCTTTAGATATCTTCAATCCATATTCTTCTGTAAAATTTTGGAGCAGGTGAATAGTTTTACATATCTAGGATGCAATATCTCATATGAAGAAGAAAAGGATGTAACTGCAAAAATATCTAACTTTTTAAGAAATTTAGGGTTAATAAATTTTATCTTCAAGCCACAGTTAGTCCAAAAACATTCAAGACTAAAAGTGTATAAAACACTGGCTCTTCGAACTCTTTTGTGTGGTAGCGAAGTATGGACGTTGAAACAGAAGGATATAGAAAGACTTAGATCTGCTGAAATTAGATACCTTCGGAGGACTGCAGGATACACACTACTAGATCACAAAAAAATGAAGACTTTAAGAATAATTACACATGGAACCTTTAGAAAACAACATTTATGATTATAAGTCAAGATGGATGCAACATGTTCATCGAACGGAAGATCACAGGATATCCAAACAAACGTTAAGATATCAACCTGCAGGAAGAAGAAGAAGACCAGGACGTCCACTCAAAAGACTTTTGGATGGTGTTTCTCTTGAGGCCGAAGCAGGTCAACAAATGGCCTAAATTCGTGAATGTACTATGATGATGATATATATATGCCTATATGTTGTCATTTTGACATTTCTGGTATTCTCTCCTAGTATTGGCGTAATTGTAATCCACTTCTGAGATTGGGGCACCTGGAAGGCGGAATTACGCTGTCCCGATGATATGATTGTTGATGATGATGACAGTTGTGCGCCAGTAGACTCCTTAATCCTAAAGTTAATCTAAGGCGAATATGAATGATGATGATCAATGTTTGTGGTGGCCATATGATGTTCGGGGACCGTTTGGACCTTAAAGTTTCCTGACATTTGTCTTACAAGTGAGGAAAATCGCCGAAAAAAGTCACCCAGGAAACTTGTACCGACCGGGGTTCGAACCCGGTCCCGCTGCGTGACAAGGCACGCGGTGGGCAAGGTTAACGTAAGTTTCTTTTATGTTACTAATGAGAAACTAATGATCCTACAAGTTATAAAAATTATCTAAAATAGACATTAATTATATTTTATATAGGCCTATTAGGGCTAAGCCTAAACTAATTAATATACATACTATTGAGTAAAACTAAAAAAAAAGTAGCCTATATATTAATCGGGTAACATAAGAGTGCAATATGATTTACCTACATTATATAAACGCGTTAAAATACTAAGATACGTGATTAGTTTAATTTGCGTTCACGAAAGGTTAGACCTATTGTACAAATTTGAAGTGAGTAAAAAAAAGTTAACAATATATTTACAAGATATATTTGGAGACAAATATTAATGTAGATAGAAGATCACGATGCTAAAATGCATGAGATGAAAAATTCTAACAAGGAAAGTACTTGGGCTCGAACAAACATATCTGTAGAAAGTTTGGTTACAGGACAATTACGCACCTCACAATGTGCTGGTGGATGTAGTTTTTCTGCAAAACTCTGCAATCATGCTCTAGATATCACTGTAGATGTCATTGTAGAGGCCATACGCAATGCAGATATCTTAACTATAAATGTAAATGGGAACTTTCAATAAAATGCTCACAGCAGTATGAATGACTGCAAAACGCACAGTGAAGAAAAGCAAGTTGATGGCATGTCATATTTGCACATTCTATAATATCAGTGTTGAACGCCACATCAATTACACTTTTGAAGTTGTCCACTGATTCACCAATATCGTAGCCAGCGTTCTGCCACGCGTAACGAAGCATAGGTCTATATACTCCCGCAGATAACTGACTGTAAATGACAGAATGCAAATTCCTGATAAAGAATCTGTCATGTAATTTTGGCTGCATACCGGTATTACTGGAACGTAGTTTAATAAAGTCTGTTATTCTCTGGCATATATATTTTATATTGCTTGAAAAAATACACATCCAGAGGTTGTGCATATTTTGTAGTTTTAGGTGGAATGATTTTTAGATGTACATCTTTTCCGCCAGATGCTTCCAGTAGTATTTGTTCATCCTTATGTCCACACCAGGAGTTACAAAGTAGTAATGACTTTCTCGACAAATTTGGATTCAAAATTGACAGAAAAAATGTCTTCATATGTTGTGTCTTATCTTCCCACTCTCATTTGCATCGACGAAGACATTTGGAGGGCACCGAGTTTCTATTTTCCTTGACACACGGGGTCCAAACTTTCCACTAGGTTCTTGGAAGCAAATATAGTATTTGTCTGCCAATCGTCCTTGCATTGATATAGCAACATCGATCGTGTAACTATGTGTTGCACTGTTAACTGATTGCAACATCGAGACAATGTTTCATTCCCCTCTCATGGATAGCGTTCTGTCAGCAGAAAGCTCATAGTTGAACTGACTCTGATCACAGTTCCATACAGAACTAATTTCGATTTCTTCTGTCGTGATATGCTCAATGACGTCAGCAACAAACATTTGAGCTCTTTAAATCAGTTCTTCTTCGCCATCCTAATCTTTTCCTGCTTGGAGCATAGTTATACGGCGTGATGTTATCCTAAACTCCCTTTTCAAATTAGTAATAAATCCTAGTGAAGCTGTAAAGTTTGTACACCCGATATTTCTGGCTACGTCCAATGCCCAATGTTGTAAATGCCAATAATGAACGGCGGAACCGCATTCTCGCGCTTCATCGAATTTCGCCATTACACGCTCCTTGATGATCTTGAACTGCAGTGTAGGATTTTCTTTGAAAACTGTATTCCCTTCTCGATTCTTTGCCACGTAGTCCAGTATGTTTTTAATATTGCTTTTAGCATTCAGTTTAGTGTATCTTTTCAGAAGATTGGTCGTATGTGTTGAAACCTCTTACGTTATAATCATCGTATGTATATGTTCTCTAGTGTGTTGTCATCAAACCCCGTGATGATACTTGTGACTAACCTTCTTATCAGGAGAGGGTTGGAATTCACTTTCACTACTTCCATCACCTCTTCCCGCACTTGCCGTATCACTACCGCTTGCAATGAGTTGTTTGTCATTATCATCACTAGCATCATAATTATGTGTTAGTGTTACAACAGTATCTGTTTCTAATTTATGCTCATATTTCTGCACTATAATAGATACCAGAAAACATGCGAATGATTCATCTTCTACACCAATACCATGTTCACGAAGAAGAGTTCTTCGTAACTTCATCTCAAACAATCGCAATACATTAGCAGGAATGATTACCAATCGCCGACCCATCTGACGCTTCACTACACAAATAACTTCACAAAACGCAACTTCAGAGGCACACTGCACCGTCCCTACTGGTCTCGACTGGCGTACCGGCAGGTCACGCAATGGCCTCTAACGGACGACTGCAGAGTTTTGCAGATGAGCGAGTATCACTAGTGCAATAAGGGACCTTTAAATTATCTCTCAGACAATTTTGGTGCATATGTGTTTGTTCGAGCCTAAGTACTTTCCTTGTAAATCAGCGATATAATAATTAAATTGTGATTTATGAGATCAGAATATGTTTTTATACAATGCCACCACAATGCCATTCTGGTATGTTCTCCTGGCATGGCGCTATTGTAACCCACCTCTGAGGTTGGGGCACCTAGAGGATAGAGTTATGCTGCCCCGATGATATATGATAGGTGATGATGATGATGGTAATGATGCGCCAGGAGAGGCCTTAATCCTAAACTTAATGAATGTGTTAATGATGATAATGATGGACAGATGATGTTCGGGGACCGTTCGGGACTTAAAAGTGTCCTGACATTTGTCTTACAGGTGAGCAAAAACTCCGAAAAAACCACATCCCAGGAAACTTGTCCCGGCCGGGAATCGAACCCAGGTCCGCTGCGTGACATGGCAGCATGCTACCTCGAGACCACAGCGGTGTACCGGGATCAGAATATAAATTTTAAAATATAAACAAAAATTATTTAATAATAAACAGTAGAATAATACGTGGTACGGAAATGTAAAGTAAAGTAATCCCACTACAGGCCTCAGGAGGCCCTTGCAGTAGTAGGAGGTTAAGGCTCCCACTATTTCTGAACAATCGGCACTTGATGTCAGCCGGGTTGTCAGCCCTGCGTGACGGCCGCCTTTACCCCCAGAACAAGCGTCTGGTACTCATTTCCGTTAGAGGCTGAGTCGACCCCAGGGCCATAGTCCCGCCAGAAGGTTTGGGTCAGTTTAAAAATCCTGACCCACCGGGACTTGAACCCTCGACCTTTCGGCTTGTAGAAATTAAAACTAATAACAATAAATAAATTATATTTTGCGGAAATGGATTTTTGTTTGGGGGCGTTCAACCGGGATTTTCAGAAGAGAAAAATTAAGAAATTGTGTAATTAAACAAAATATGAATGCTCAAATTTCAATAACGGATTTGGTAAACAACAAACAATTAAAATGGTATCGTCAAGTAGTCTATGAAATTACAGAATTCAGATCCCTCCCCACTCCCCCCAAAAAATATTCTAATGGTAGAAGAAGAAGAAGAAGAAGAAGAAGAAGACCAAAAATTGAATAGTGTTTGAAGCAGGGTGAGGGTAAATAGGATTATGTGATGGAGACTGAAATGAAAGATTAGATTTTCAGATTAGATAAAGCAAGGACGAGTGCAGATAAAAAATATTAAAGTTCAAACTTTAATCATGTACTTTATAAAAGAACGAGTAATTAAATTGATATGGTGGTGTTAAAAGAATGAGAGAAGGAAGATTCCCAAGAAAAATACTAGAATGAGTACCATCTGGTAGAAGAAGAAGAAGAGGAAGAAGAAGGCTAAAAATAACATCGATTGTTGGTGGTTTAAGCAGCGTGAATAAAATAGGATTGGAATATTGAGTTTGGAATGAGATAGAAATGTGGAGAATGAAAATAAATTAATAGGACATAGGAAAATGTGAACCATTGTGAAACCAGCTAATACATATATAAGTTAATGAATAAACCGCCAAACGGTTTAAGCATGATACCTTAGTGCAGAGCTATGGGATTTGCACTGGTTCGATTCCCCGTGGGAGAAGACATTTTCTCATAGAATCTCAGCCATTATGGGACAGGTGTCCATCCAGCATCGTTAGGAATTTGTGTAGCTACAATGAGTAGTGACTCCATGTTGAGAAAACCATCTATAACGGCTGGGGACCCGACATGCTGACCACACGTCATCCTAATACTGCCTAGATAATCGTTCACCTCTATGGTTAACACATGTGGATGTGATGTCAGCAGCCGGATGGTTGGCCAATGGGTATTCTAGATCTGTCGCGTCATGGAGAAAAAAAAAAACACGATAATTGTAATCAATGTTCTGTCATAGTCAAGATCCGGCTGCAGGATTACTACGTTCATCGAGTGTATGAACAAAATATTTTTTTCATAAAATTGTGAATTGCTGAATACATTTTTGCCGAGTTGCCTATTAAAATTCGGCCGCCAGTAGCATATGTTTAATTAAAATATTATTTATTTATTTATTCGAAATAATTTGATTCACTTCTTATTAAAATAAATTATAATCCAGTTCGCAGAAATCGATGTATAGAGCTTCAAAAGTTTTGGTTACCATTGCACACTTGGCCGTAAACCTCCTCGCGGCTACAGCAGGCTATGACACCAATCAGTAATAAAATGGCGGTAAGTACGTATTTATTGTTTTATATTGTTTAAAATAAAGTACAGTTCAGTTAAAGTGCTGTGATTTGTTTCGTATAATGTATATTAACACTACCTTTTGGATACATTTTTATATAGGCCTATACATTGTACGTAGTAGGCCTATATATAAAGGGCAGTGGTTTTACTTCCCGCTGCGAGGGAACAATATAAAACAATAAATACGTACTTACCGCCATTTTATTACTGATTGGTGTCACAGCCCTGCTGTAGCCGCCAGGAGGTTTACGGCCAAGTGTGCAATGGCAACCAAAACTTTTCAAACTCTATACATCGATTTCTGCGAACTGGATTATAATTTATTTTAATAACAAGTGAATCAAATTATTTCGAATAAATAAATTAATATTTGGGCTGTGATGTTGGCTACAATGTGGAAAGAGATATTGACTCCAAAATAAATAAATTTCAGACGGTGTGTGGAACAATACAGAGAACATTCAAAAATAAAATTAGAAAAGAAACCAAGATAAAAATGTATAATGTTATGGCGGTTCCCACAATATTGTATGGATGTGAAACTTGGGCTCCAGTGAAAAGACAGAAGGATAGAATACAGACGGCAGAGATGCGGTTCCTAAGACAAGTAAAAGGATGTACAAGACTTGATAGAATAAGAAATGAGGATATAAGAGAAGAATTGAAAGTACAGCCTTTATTGTATAAAGTCACGAATTACAGACAGAAATGGATTGATCACATGGATGGAATGAGTAAGGAGAGATATCCATTGTTAGCCAGAAATTATCAAGCAAGAGGAAGGCGTGATGTAGGAAGACCTAGAATACGTTGGGCTGATGCAATATGAAGTCGGAACGGGCAATTGCCTAATCCCTGGAGTGATGATGATGATGATGATGATGATGAATTATATTTTAATTAAACATACTGGCGGTCGAATTTCAATAGGCAACTCGGCAAAAATGTATTTAGCCATTCACAATTTTATGAAAAAAAATTATTTTGTTTATAGGCCTACACTCGATGAACGTAGTAATCTTGCAGTCGGATCTTGGACTATCATAGCTATTTAGGATATTCGAGTCTATGTTACCATATTCAAAAGTCTGTTGTCCGTAATCTCACGTAGTCCTAATTCTGCATTATTAGGATTGTTAGAAGTTTCAATTAGGGCAATAAAGTGACTGAAATAAGGTTCGAAAGCAATGATCCAATCTTTGTATAAGTCATTATATTATCAAAGTTTTATTGTGTTGTAAGGAACTGGATCTGTTAGTACAATCACATTTGTAATAAATTGCCCGAGATTTGAAGCAGAATCTAACTGTGGTTTTGCTGAAACGAAAAGCTAAAAGACGCAGTTCTCCTCTCTCTCTCTCTCTACTCCCTACCAGAAATCACAAAGTCGAGACATAGTACCGCGACTGATTAAAAGACCACCCCCTTGCCTGGCATCACAATCCTCCTTTCCAGTGCTTCCTCTTTTCAAAACCAAGATCGTCCAATTTAAAGCAACGTACTGTACCCAGCTCCGACAACACCACCGCTCTCTGCAACAGTGGCACAACTTATTCCCATTATTTTCTCATTGTACGATATCATTCTTTATTCAATTCTCATTTAAAGTCCAAGAACATACCATGTCTAGGATAAATGTGCATTCAGAAGATTTGATTATATTGTGTGTACCATGTATTTTCTGAAGAAATTTATTGATTTCATTTTTGAAACAGCGAAAATGATTAAATAAGTTCTGGTAATGAAATTCCAATTCAATAGTTGCCTTGATGACTGAGGAAAAAATCTCTGGTTAGTCGGCACCGGGTTTTCATCAAGGGATGTACCGAATACGAATTACAATCGATGCCGCATAAGCCAATAAGCTCTGTATTTTTAAATTTGATTTTAACATGTTTCGTATGATTTTTTAAACTATGCCATATCGTTATTTTACGGTAGATTGTGACTATTTAATATACCACAAAACATTTCTTCGTTCGTCTTCTTTCATTTTCTCACGTTTGCTTTACTAGAATTAGCTACCAGTGGAAATAAAAACATATTGAAAATTTGTAAATTATTTTTAATTTTTTAATGTAATATCATAAGTTACTTGATGTATTCAAGATCTAGTGTCAGCGTTTCTGAATACAGTTCATAAGGTCCCGGGTGTGATTCTCGGTCAGACCATATGAATTTTTCCGCAAAGGGAATTATTCCTGTGGTTACCCATGGTCTCGAATTTAGGTTAAATTAGGATTAAGAACTCTCCTGGCGTTTTATTATCATTTAACTCCCATCATATCATAGAGTTAACGTAACTCCGCCTTCCAGATGCCCTATCTTAAGAAATGGATTACAATTCCGCCAATTCCGGGGGAGACAACCAGAAATGTCATAAAAGACAATCTGTAACATTGGACAAAGAAATACAGATTATTTACACATATACCTAATTATAACTGCTGCAGTTTTTAAACTATTAGGCCTATAGCCTATTCATTTTAAGTGC